>JAQGAE010005739.1:0-10906 GCA_034696685.1 Julus scandinavius
CTCATGTAAATAGAACGAGGACTAATTGTCTAATATTGTACTCAATGAGTGTTGAACGATACAATAAATAAATAAATGAATAAATTTCGAAATAAGCGATTTTTCAAATGTCAGATTTGGTAGAACCATGACTGATATACATTAATCCATCACCGCACTGAATTTGAAGTACCAGGGCGAGCAGCATGCGTCGTGGCTTGCAGATTTTCCCTCTTCGGTCAGCGGCAACACAGAGTTGGCACAACACAAGTGGGTGTTAACGTCGTACACTTCTCCAGCAAGAGAGCAGCACTTCAAGCTGGGCCTGCGCTCGTACAACCGACGTCCGCAGCACATTTGCGTCTGCGGGTTGTATGCCGATTGACCGCAACACCAATGTGTGCGTCGGTCGTGCAGTTTGCCGCCGCAGACACGGAAATTACGGTCTTCACGTTCTAAAATCTCGTCGTTGATACACGTCTGGGTGTTGATGTCGGTTATTGGTTGGCCGCCGCAACATGTTAACCGCTTGTCCCTTGGGACGTTCGCCGGCTTTGGGATGGTGTAGTTGCCGCAACAGATGCCTTCCCTGAAGTCGTAACTCGAAGTTCCGCAGCACTGATTCCCATCAACTTCGAAGTCGTAAAGTACTGATTCTAAGTAGACGTATGTGCCATTGCCTGTCTGTCCCGTACTTCTGCAACAGAACTGAAGCAAATAACCAATGGAATTTTAACAAACTATGGACCGTGTGTTTGCATGTCTAAACAGATTTGAAACCACGAATAGTACAACCCTCGCCAAAGTTATCTTTTAAAGCAATGCGTTGACTTTTGATAAACATTTGGCTCTGAAATACAGTGTGGCGAAAACTATTGGTCGATGAATGATAATTACCTGTTTCGTTTTGTCATAAGTTTGACCATCACAGCAAGCGCTCGTCTTCTTTTCATCCATACCTTCCTTCTTGGGCACAACGACACTGTTACAACAAACGTGCGTCTGGAAGTTAAAAATCTCCAGGCCGCAGCAGGAGGTTGTGTTTGTCCTTGCAGCTACCCTGTAATTTGCCGTCCGGTAAAAGTCGTTCCAGTCTTGGCCATATTCTGAGCAGCAGATCTGCGACTCATGGTCGTATACCTTGTCTCCGCAACACTGTTCGCCGGGTTTCTTGACCAGAAGCCGGTTGCCGCAGCAGCGCAGGATGCTCTTGTCATACAGCTGTCCATGACAACAGCCGTAATCAACACTTGGATCTGGCTTGACAACCACTTCGCCGTCACAACAAGTCTGCGTGCAAAGGTCATAGACTGCTGTCCGGCCTAGGAAGCAACCGACCGTGAAGAATGGGTTTCGGATAAAGACATCCTCAGGGTTGTCGCAGCCACAGCACCTGAAGTGTGTGTAGTCGTACGCTTCGTTGCCGCAGCAGCGCACCAGACCGAGACCGCCTTTGTCGTGCACGGTGCCGTTGCAGCAGATTTGGGTCTTGGTATTGTAGGTTGTCTGGGTTGCTGAAAAAGCAAGGAAAGGTAGAATGGCTTGGTAATGGAATTTTCTAAGTTGATTAACTAGCGTAAGTTTTTTAAATTCTCCTGAAACCAAAATGATTGATCTCTACATTCTCATGCAATCACTTCTGGAAAAAATTCATTAACTTTTTAATGACTGCAACTACAAGTTCAACTGCTACGAAGTTTTATGAAGAATTGATATATTCTTTGATATATACTTTTAGACCAACGTGTTGATGTCTGCAATACTTTACTGCATCCAAGGTCTTATTTCATCAATTTTTTCTGGGGGGAGGATAGTCCAGAATCTTAGGTTATACTGTTTTGGCCATATATGGATGGCATATTTTGTTAGGCCCTTGCAGAGACGAGAATTGGCCAAGGGAAAATAGAAATTTCATATGTATCTCAGAAAAACCGAACTTTTAATGCAGAAAAAAAAAATTTCATTTCTAAAGCAGAAAATGTGCTCTTTTAATACAGAAAAATCGCATTTATAATGCAGAAAATTTTCACTTTTAATGCAGAAAAACTTCATTTCTAAAGCAGAAAATTTGCACTTTAAATAAAGAAATAATAAACCAAATTTTATTTCAGAATAATTTAATTAAAAAGTTTCATTTGAGCAATGATATTTACCTGTTGCGAGGACTGTTACTGCCAATAGCAGAAAAAGTATTAGAATACTATTAGCGAATGACATTTTCAGAAAACTGACAAATTTTTTCTACAAACTTGTTATTTCACAATTTTGGAAAAATCCATCGCGTGCAGGATATTTAAAATACATGAGAATTCGTAGAAACTTTCGTCATTTCCGTGCTTTTCTTTGTCACTATATTGGCCGGTTCTGCAGCTTCAACAAACCTAGATGTATGTTTAGGCACAAACAATAATGATAACCAGATTTGACGTGTATTTAATATAGTATATTCACAAACCATTGACAAATGTAGGACTCAACTGCGTGTCATTTATGGTTTGTTGCGTGCATGTTTACTTGTTATGGATATCATTGGTTGTTGCTAAAATGCAGTAAACAATATATACAGTCAAGTACCCAGTTAAGAAACCCGTTTACGCTATATGCGGCATGGACTACGTAATGTAATTTGCAATGTAATACGTGTTTATTATATTTTAAAATTTTAAACATGATTCTATTGTACAGTGATAATATGAGAATGTAAATTTGATGTTGGGTTTTTATTTGCATTTGCAAGTAAAAAAATGCCACATTCATGCAGGATTATTGTGCGGTCAGAAACTGATCCTGGCATTACCGAAGTACAGATGTACGGTAATGCCGCATTCCTTGATGGACTTTACTCTAACAAGTTCTGTTACTTAATGCAGCAAGATGTAACTCCACGTTCCAAATCCTCCTTGGAAAGAGTTGCTATCTGAGAACCGCAGCAGGATTGAGTTTTGGGGTCGTAGGGCAGCCCAGCACCCCAGCAGCAGCTCATGCCAGAAACCCTCGAAAGAGTCTGGTTGCCGCAGCATATCTCCTGTTTGAAATCGAACAACTTGTCGCCACAGATTTGATAGCCAGTGCTATTGCGCTCCCACCAATGGTCACGGAAACACAGTGGAAAAGTGATGTTCCTGGGTTGGATTTCGTTGCCGCAGCACCGTTCGGGGCGGTCCACATGATCCGGCTCGTCTTTGGGCAGCGGAAATACTGTCTGGTTGCAGCAGTAGTTGGCCTGGGGATCATACAGATCCACACCGCAGCATTTTCGGAGCCCATCCTTGTCGTGTAGCCTGTATGGCACATGGACGCTGAAGCCAATCAATGTCGCAGGAGCCCTGCAGCATATCTTGGTGAGGGTGTCATACCGTTCCATGTTACCGCAACAGTCGAAACCAGACTCCAGCTTCACAACACTGTCATTACAGCAGCGGTGATTTGCAGTGGTGTACAGTTGTCCTGCACAACACTCGTACATGGCCCCGGCTTCCGGCTTCTCCAAGACAGAACCATTGCAGCACTGATGGGTTATGGCGTTATATACCTTGGCCTTCGATGCTTCTGTGCCTATGGCGTAGCAGCAGCCCCAGATGCTGTCGTTAGTTGCCTGCGCTGGATGTAGTGTCCACTCGCAGCAAAGGTTCTGTTCGGCGTTGTAGGCAACGGGGCCACAGCAGCTCTGCTGACCAGGTAGTTTCTTGGAGACGGCGCCATTGCAGCAGATTTCGGTTTGGCCATTGTATTTGATAAATGTATCTGTAATGATATAAGAAATTGGTAACAGGAATGTGTATACAAACATTAAAGCTTTTGGAACAACATGCTGGGTCTCTTCCTCGATAGGAATGGATAAACTTGGCTAATCTGTATTAATTTCATTACACATTACATTGTGGTACGTTTTTAAGCCCTTCAAGATGTAAAAAAATCACTACTTAACATCGAGCGTATTTCGAAATTTTCCATTTGATCGAAAGGTGTTTGCAAAATAAAAAGAAATTTCAGAATCTAAACCAAAATTAGAGCTAGAACTCACCTGAAGCACAAAGCGTTAGAGCAGCTGCAAAAAGCAGACTGTAAATCCATTTCGGTACCATGTTCTTGACGTTCTGAAACTAATTCTGGCTATGGAGAGACAACACCCAAGTTGTTTAAATGACTTGACTGAAAGCACAGGCAACAATTGGCAAATGCGTGATAAATGTTCATTTATAGTCGTTTACATATACTTGACGACTGCTGATTCCAGGAAAAAGGTTCAGGTAATTGCCCTTGAAGTAATGACAACATGCGTCATTGTTTTTCGAAACCATGAAAAGGTAAAGTGGAAACCCGTTTATGGTCTTATGTCCTGGCACCATTCCAATAATTAAGTGAAAACAACATATCAAAAAAATTAATGGTCTAGACCAATGGTCTCCAAAGTATAGCTTGCTCGCACTCCTCGGGGCAGAGCTTGTTTAAGCCAAAAAAAAAAAAAAGGTCCCCTAACTTCTATAGGAGTATGTCATCCCCTTCACGTAATGGGTAGTTGTGCACGAACAACTAACACCCAGTACACAAAGTGCAAGTTTTTATTACTTCAAATTAAGCACGTCATATGAAAACAAGCAAACTTAAAACTACAGTGGAACCTCGGTTTACGAACGTCTCTGTTTACGAACAAATCGGTTTAAGAACACCACTTGTTGTTTCGCTTTACGGACGAAGCTTCAGTTTACGAACACATTTCTCTGGTCCTCCAATCAAAGGTCCTAGTTTCTGCAATTGTTTTACTAGTTTCAGCGGAACATCAATCATGATCAATGGTTTTACTAAATACAAGAAACATCTAAAATGTGTTATGATTTCCAAGGATTCAAATTGGAATCGATATTAGTTTCAAGGATATAGCCTATGTACATTGCAAATATGGCAAAAGTTCGTCTCTTGTTTTAGCCACGCCAATTGCAGATGCAATGGACGACAGTCCATTGATGACGTCGATTTGAGACTTAAATCATATAATTAACAACAGAATAGAGTATATATAATAATACACACATTTTCCTAATGGAAACAATGTTTGCTTAAGTAAATATCTTACACAGAATCTGCAAAATTAACTTGATTCACAGCAACGTGAGCATGACGACCCCACGTGGGTGCATGTCTTTATTTCCTATAACTTCTTTCTTCTAATATTACTGTTATATTTTTTCTGTATTATTTCCACACAAAGCCATATATAACATGTTAAAAAAAATTCTAGGACAAAGAACGCATTTTTTGAATTTACATTAATTGCAATTGGAAAATTTGATTTGGATTACGAACTTTTCGGTTCACGAACAGGGTCAAAGAACGGATTAAGTTCGTAACCCGAGGTTCCACTGTATAGGTTAATTTAGTCGAAAACCAGATATGGGCATGGTAAACTTGGGCTGAGCAAAACTCGACTTTTTGCAATTTTTATCATTTTATTCTGCGTTTTATTTTTATTTAACTCTCAAAGTAGGGACCAACTTGTTTTTGTGTTTCATTTTTCGCAGGGAAATGTTTTAATCAGCTGGCAACATTGTATTATGGTAATATTCACATTTTGAGTACATGAACTTCATACATGGACATATTAGCGTCATCAATGGTTTCAGACATATATATATATGGGACATATTATAGCATGCTTGGGCCTATATAATTTGTCAACTGGGGATATGTCTTGAAAAATGCACTTTTCCAATCTTCCTCACATGAAATCATAACTTTGGGATATAATGAATAAGAATTTCCCTGCACCTGGTAATTTGACAGTAAAAATAATTCATATTCTGCATGAGGTTATTTTTCTGAATTATTTAACACTTATTCAGAATTTCAGAAAAAGCCACCAAAAACTAGTCCAAAGTATCTACATTTTGCTGTATAAGATGTTTTAATGAATTCATCAACTATGTATGCAGTTCACATCACAGGATGATCCACTGACAGTCATCGACCTTGCTACCCTTGGGCACTGCAGCAAGATGTAGCGCCACGTTGCCTATCCTCCTCGGTCAAGGATTCTATCATGGTCCCACAGCACGTTTGAGTTTTCTGGTCATAAGGCACACCGATGCTCCAACAGCAGGTCAGACCTGAAGATAAGGCTAGTGTATGGTTTCCGCAGCAGGTGTCTACTATGGCGTTGACCAGTTGATCGCCACAGAAAAAGTAGTCTGTACTGTTAAGCTCCACCCAATGATCGTTGTGGCACCGCAGAGGACCTTTGGTGGAAACAGGCATGATCTCATTGCCGCAGCAATTCTCGTCGTGGCGCTCCATATTCAGCATGCTCTCAGGCAGGGGGAAAATGTTGCCATTGCAACAGTAGCTGGTGGAAACGTCGTAGAACTTTATGCTGCAGCATTGGCGGCGGTCATCTTTGTCAAACAGCTTGTAAGTCGAGCCATCTGTCGTGGCACAGCACACCTGTACAGAAGTGTTGTAGATCTCCACGTTGCCACAGCAGTCCAGCCCGGACCGCAGTTCGACCAGCTTCAGGCCGCAGCACATGTGGGTCGTGTCTGAATACAGAACTCCATTACAGCAGTTGTACATGGTCGGTTCTGGCTTTACCAGAACCATGTAATTGCAACACTGCCGGGTTTTGGCGTTGTAGACGGTGACCCGTGATTCGTTTCCAGTTGTCTTGTAGCAGCAGTGCCAGTGATTGTCGTCAGTCTTTTGTTCTGAAGGCACAGGGTAGAGAGCATTGTTGCAGCATTTCTGGTCGTCGCCACTGTAGGATGCATTGCCGCAGCAGCGCTGGTCAGTTGCCAACTTCTTGAAGGTGGCACCATTGCAGCACATTTCTGTCACTGGGTTGTATTTTCCGAAATTGACTGCGCTTTCTGCAAGAAAACATGCCCTTTGTTAGGATTAAGCGTTTCAGTGCCATAATTCTCGAGTTAACATTCGAGTGTTTAGGAATGGGATATTTTTTCACCTTTTTATTTTGAAAATTATTCACAAAGCATAACAAATTGTATCCACAAATTTACATTAGGTGCACAGTGTGCTGAAAAATCTACATTTATTGCGCAAGAAAATTTCTAGTTGTACCTTTTTTCACTTATGTATTTTTAAAAATTGTATTTAATTCTAGCAAAAAGAAATCGTAGCCTTGTATACAAAGTTCTAAGTGGGCCTTCTTTGTCTGTTATATGTACTTTATTAGTAATCCATAGGTAGCAAGTTTCACCTGCTACGTAGTATATTAGTTATGCATGAAATAACAATCTTATAAATTATATAATTTTTTTCATTTGAAATTAAACAGTTACTCACCAGAATCCTGAAAAATTAAGACCACTGAACATAATAGATAGTACGCCAACTTCGATGCCATTTTTATTTCAATCTTGAAAAACCGTGTGGGCCGTATTCTTGGAGAACCTTTCACTGTGTTTGCTGTAGGTACGTGTATGTCAAAATCAGGTTATTACACAGATACATAAATGCAACTACCAGGAACACATGCGTCAAACACAGTGGTATTAATTGCAATCGTAAAGCACCTGCATAAAAAAGAATATTTGCAGCCAGTATATGGCGTCTGCGATATTTGAGGCAACATAAGGGTTAGAAGAGTGACATTTCACTATTTGAAATGGTGAGATACTTTGACATTTCTAAAGTTTGTTTTTACCACGGTAGTAAACTTAATTTGTTTATTAATGGTTGATTTAATTTATATTTGAACTTGTTTTGTGTAACTACAGCCATTTGCAAAAATAAATTAGTTTGAAAAGGAAATAATTTTATTATGTTTTTTGATATTCTTTGCCATAAATAAATTTGGACATTAAACATAATAGTAACAAGAAAAAAGTGCATATGAAACAAGTTCACCACCATTACAAAGCACATTGGGGTAATTTAACAGTCTTTATACTTTCATACAAGATAGTTTCTCTGAAATCGGGTTTGGATACTTTTTTCAGTTCTTTAGTACACTTTCATATTTCCTTTACCCGACAAGCATGTAGTCTTTCCAGGTCATTGCTTACTCTTTAAAAATCCGTAAATGTTAAAGGAATAATTGAGTAAAATTTAAAGGAAATATACAGTAAACTGGATATACTTGATATTTCCTTCAAATTTATCTAAAATGGAGGATCTTTTCATATGAGAAATCAATTTCCAAGCAAATGCCAACTCAAAAAAATCAAAATTGGAATTGTGTGACCTCTATCAAAAAGTGTCATAAAAGAATTACTCGACTATTGTAGAGGTATCCTGTTATTATTACGATAATCCGTACATTTCACAGAAAGTTCCCAGTAATTCTGCTGCCACATTTTGCCTTAATTTTACAGAATTTTGTTAACTATGAAGTTCATCTATACGATTTAGGCTATACCAACCAACAAGGAGGAAGTCAACAATAGTCAGCAATCGATTTATTAGCCTAAGCAAAATATATTATACAGTTGTTCTATAAGTTACTTTCGGTGCAGCATTCTCCATTTTCATATAATTGGCCAATCTCGTCCGGGGTCAAATTTTGAACCTCAGACCCACAACAGGCCTGGGTTTCGGGATTGTAAGACTCTCCAGCTTCCCAGCAACATTCTTCACCAGAGTCATTGTCCAGAATCTTCTTGCCGCAGCAAGTCTGTGTCATGTGGTTGTACTTCTCGATTCCGCAACAGGAGTACTCGTCGCTATCCCGTGTCACGATTGTGTTGTCACAACACAGCTGCATCGCATGGTCGACGATGACTTCGCCACCGCAACAAACTCCCCACTCGTCCTTCTCCAGCTCTGCAGGCTTGGGCATCACCACATTGTCGTCACAGCACACATCTTCCTGGTAGTTGTAAGCCTCCAAGCCGCAGCAGGATGTCTTCTCTGCTCCAGTCTTTATGCTGAAGCGTGAAGTAATCTGTATGCTCAAGGTGCCGTCGTCGTCGTAGACGGAACAGCATGCGCCGTTTGTCATATCCTCGTAAATTCTGTGGCTGCAGCACTCGTAGCCCTCTATGCGGTTGTATGCTTGCTGGTTCTCGCAGCACACCATAGTCGCCTCATCGTACGGGCGAGCGCCGCAGCAGTCCAGTGACGCTCCCAAATGAAGATTCCCGGCGCCGCAACACGTTTGCTGGTCGTGGGAGTAGGCGACTGTACCGCAACAGGCGTAATGCGACTCACCCTCAACTGGAAATGGCTGGACGACACCGTCGCAACATGCTTGTGTGTTCTCGTCGTAGAGCGTGGTGCCGCAACAGGAATTCGTCGTTGCCGTGACAGCGCTCACGGTGCCGCCGCAGCACATCTCGGTAGCCGCGTTAAACATTTGGTAGCCTTGGGAGAAGAAAGTAAATTGCGACACTGATGAACATAAATTCCACATCCTGCTCTTGTTTTGTCAGCAAGCAAGGCTTTATATATGGAAGGAGGGAGTTTAGGGATAGATCCCCCTTCCCTCCCCCCGAAATCCAAGAAATTTGATAAATTTCAAGCCAAGAAAAGAAATTTTATAAATTTCAAGCCAAATCGGCAAAATACATGTATAAAGGTGAATTGTGAATTTTTTTACATTTTTACATTAAAAGTGGTGATTTTTTTGCTCTAGAAGGGAAATTTTATCTGCGTTAAAAAGTGCGCTTTTTCTGTATTAGAAATGGAATTTTTCTGCGTTAAAAGTGCGATTGTTCTGTTTTATAAATGGAATTTTTCCGTGATAAAAATGGTATTTTTCTTAGGTAAAAATATACCTTTTTCAAGTAAAAAGTGAGATTTTTCTTAGGACAAAAACGGGGAAATTTTTGACCAAAACTTGAGTTTCTGCAATTTTGATCATTTTATTATGTATTTTCATATTATGTTACTCGTAAAGTATAGGAATAACGCTATTTTGTTTGATTTTTCACTAAGTATGCTTTAAATCAGCTGGCAACCTTGTACGGTAAAACCTGTCTAAAAGCATATGCTTGGGACTGGTGAAAAATATGCTTTTAAACAGGTTATGCTTTTAGAACAGGTTAATTTATACACGCTGGACCCAAGTCGGGACCGGCACATTTTATGCTTTTAAAGAGGTTATTCATGTACACGGGATGCATTTAGACAGGTTCTACTGTATTAGGGATACATTCACACTGTCAGTATATTATCGTTATACTTGGACATTAAACGTCATATATAGCCATAAATGTTTTCATACAATTTTTGAAAATATATATATATATACTGTGAGCACCAAAAGTCTTCATCCAAACCATATTTTCAGATGTTTATAGTTATAAAATAAAAACTACATCATAAAACTTAAAAATTATTTTACCATTTCTTTATTGAAGTGTTCTTAACATCATGTAAAAGTTTCAGGTCAAAGTAAATTCATTTAACTTAATCATTAACAAATTAAGACAAACTCGTCAATTTTTATGTGTCAAAAGTCATCATCCAAGGATATTTGGCTAATATTTTAAAACAAAACAAGATAATTCAGCACTACTTCAATACTTTGTTGGTTCACCCTGGCTTTTAATAACTGCTTCCAATCTTCTTGGCATTGATTGCACTAACTTCTTAGTTACTTCTGCTGAAATCCATTGCCAGTCTTCTAAGATGATTTCTTTCAGCTTAGAAATACTGGAAATCTAATGTTTTCTTATTTGCTTATCTAAATGTTCCCGCAAATGTTCAATTGAGTTCAAGTCTGGGGATTAAGGAGGGTGATCAAGTATTTTTGGAACTCTATAAAGCAGCCGCTCCATCACAAGCTCGGATTTGTGCTTGGGATCATTGTCTTGTTGGAATGTCCAAATTGGATCCAACCTTATATGGACAACTGATGGCAATAAATTTGTTTGTAGAATGTCAAGGTAGTCTTCTTTTTCATTCTTGACTCCACAAACACCAAATTGCCCACTCCAGAGGATGACATGCACCCCCAAACTATTACTGAGAA
>JAQGAE010005740.1:0-10905 GCA_034696685.1 Julus scandinavius
GGAATTTTAAATTGACGTGCTGAATTAAACACAATTAATCAATGTGGTGTTCTTTTTTCTTGTAAAATTTGTCTTAAGTTCGCGTGGACCACTGTACTCCATGCCATGTCCCACTGTGCCCCGGTATAGGGGCACAATGGGACAGTCTGCGCAGCCAACTTTAATCTTTTATAGCAAAAAAACTAGTAGCTCTAAAACAATGACAAAATGTATACAAACCCTGAAGGCTGTGTTATTCTTTTAAAATGCTACAAGTTAAATATTTTTTCCCAAAAAAAAACAACTGAATTCTAAAAAGTGTACCCACTGTGCCACGGTCTTTTTTTTTTGCAAATCAACCGATTATCTAAAAAAATTGAAATTTCAGTGTACCTTATAAGGATACCGATCGACCATGTAGCCCCATGTCACTCGTCCAGAGGCGTTGAACACCGCCGCAAAAGCACCGACAAGGGCCAGGAAATGGTCGTCTTTGATAAAAGTTAAACCATAGGCCTAAAAAGAAAAAGGGTTACAAATGTATCCGCCATGTTGTCATTCCAATCACTGCATATAGTTGGGCATACTTACTTTATACATTGAATTAAAATAAGTGACAGTTTGCACGTTGAGCATGAGGGTGAAAAACAACATGTAAAACTCTTTGGTTTTAAGAACCTGGCGGGGAGAGAGGCTCACTGGACCATCGGTCTTGACTGCAATCTCCTATTCGAGAAAGAATAGAAATTGTGACCTATTAGGTGTCTTCAAATATAGGTGGTTGGACAGCCTTAGGATGCCGAAATGCCATTGATTCGATTTGTGGTCAGCGTTCCTTAAACTTACCTCCTTGGGCTTCGTGACCAGCATACATCCAATCAATTGTAGGGTGGTATAGACTCCGCTCAGCAACAGAAACACATATGGAACTCGATCCAGGACATCGGCATTGGTGAAATACCTAAAAAACATAAATTGGGATAATCCAAAAAAATGATCATACAAAAGCAACCTTTGTCAAAACTCACCCATCAGCATCAGGTACTACATTATCGGGGTTAAGGTACGCAGTTTGAACCTGGTTGAACACGAACGCTCCTAATCCGAATCCACCAACGACTATACCGTTGACGACACCTTTGTGGTCAGGAAACCACTGAAAGCAAATGAGTTGAATCATCAAGCAAAAAAGAAAAAATCCATCGTTGGCGGTCGTTTTTTATACCTTCATTCCGGCCGAAATCATGGAAATATAAGCGACGCTGATCCCCATGCCATAAACGATGCCATAGGTGACCAAAACCAATGGAAATGACGTATCGATGGTGAAATGCGTTAGGGCCGTTCCACCACTAAAACAAACAAAAAAATAAAAATGAAATACCAAAATTGGGTTGAATTTAACCAATTAACCGTTGAAGGATACAGCACAAGTTGGGAATGTAGGCAGAAATGTATCAAAATGGCTATATATGTAGATAGTACACTGAAAACTCAAAATGTGCAAAAAAAGCACACCAAAATGTGTAAAAAAAAGTGGCGCACACAAATGTGTAAAATTACCTATTTTTATATGTCAAAATGTGTTATATTGCATATAAAAATAGGTAATTTTACACATTTGGTGCGCTTTTTTGCACATTTTGAGTTTTCAGTGTATATCCACTTATGACTGAACATGGATTAAGACTTATTTGCGATTCTAAGACGCACCCGTTTTTGGAGCTGTGTGAAATACTGTAATTGGAATTTAATAGTTTCAAAATTGTTAGATGGAATTTTTAAACTGTATTAGAAATTCAACTTGATGTTAGGTCACTGCGTGCCCATGAACTTGGATATAAATAGATTTTACTTTTATACTACATTAAATTTCCATGTTGACAGTATACCTAGGTTCCGAGTTTAATTGATCACTAGCACCTGAAAAATCTAATTAAATAAGTGATGATTCACCAATAAGAACAACCCCATTTCCAGCAAAGGTGATGAACCTTGCGAACATGTCGGATGGAGGCGCCTCATCTGCGATATTCACTCTTTAAGAATCCAGAACCTCGTCGGCTATATCCAACGTATATATATATAGTTCCAAGGTCAAGATGCAACTTGAAGAAGATAAGAAATGGTCGGCGTTGGTTTTTCGAAAGGGAGAGTGGCGACGCAGCAAATTGCAGCCTCCAAATAAAGAGCCCTTACGTAAATTGCATAGTAATGGCAATATTTTAGCTTATCATCCTATTAGGCTCAACTTTTTCCCTCGATTGTTTACACATAGACCTACGCATTTCTACCGCGGACGTCATGTTTAAATATAGGATGTTCTTTTGGCAGTCATAATGGAACAACACAGGGGTATATCCGGAAATTTTTGAAGAAAGTTTAAGATGCTATATACTATGCATATGTTAGATAAGGGGAAAGACCCATGTGAAAAGTGCAAATAACTTCAGTATCGTAAAGGCGTGTATTTGAAGTCTTCAGGAATAAATAAAACTACCACTACTTGAACCATTAATATTAAGGTGAATCACAACCCTATCACCTAAAACTTGCTTATTAATTTAAAAAAAATAACCATTTCAAAGTGAAAAACCAAGAAGTGATACCATTGCTGATTTATGAAGCTATTTTAGACAATTTTTATTTTTATTTAATCTCTTTTGGTTTGGCTGGAATTGTGTTTTAAAATTTCACCCATTGAAAGTGATAGGATTGTTATCCAGCTTAAGATTGACTAAGTAAGACAATAACAATTTTAGAGTTTATCAAAAGAAATGACCATGTCGTGCCATTAAAGATTAAGCTTGCAATATCGAAAGGTCCACTAAAGTGCTTTCAACGATAAAAAAAAATTGGATAATATAAGATTTCAAAGGGTCAAATTTAGAAATAATCAACATCGTACTTTATTTCTACACATAACCAATTAAATTTGAAAGTTTTAAAATTATGTGCATAACCGCCAACTTAAAACTAAACTAATTTTCGAAACGACGAAGAAATATTGAATACATAACTTCACTATTAGTGGCGACTTTCACATGTACTTATTATCTACACCAGGAGTTGGATTCTAGATGTTAAAGGAGATAAAACTGTCATTAATCAGTTGTTTTGAAACCACCCAAAAATTAAGTAAGAGTTTGGTGATAACATTTCAAAACTGATAAGGAATTATGGTGATTCCGTTTTAAAGTTTCCAGAATGTTATAGTAGAACTAATACTAATTTAAGGAACCATGCCAAGGTTTCTTAGCATAATGCCCATAAAAAGGTATATCGTACCATAAGAAGGTATCATTTCTGAGAACTCGGCATGTGGTACATGTAGTAAATTGTATGTCCACACGCAAACCAACCTCATGCACAGAAACATTAAGCCGGGTGGGTCTCCACCAAGACGTACATTGTACTTATATACACGTTTTTACAAACATATATATGCCCATATATTAAAGACATTTAATAGCTGTACAATTTTGATATTTACATGTATTTACAAAATGGCGGTTGAAATAAACTATTTTGCATATGTATGTAAAAAACGTGTGTATACTATATATACATACGTACAATGTACGTCTTGGTGGAGACCCGGCTTTAGTGATCAGGAATCTGTTAATAGGATACGTCAAGAATATTTTGAATTTTTAGGAAAATGCACAGGGACTTGCATTTCGTATCCGAGTAACGATTGATGTACACTAGAGGTTAGAGGTCTAAAAGATTAAAACTGGTGACAGTTTTCCAAAGCCTACCTTAGGCATTTAAACCAAAGAAGGTCAAGGCCACAATAAGGCGAATATTTAAAAAAAGTAATCTATGCTCACGCGATACGACATAATATACAGATAACCACCTCATGACCAGTGATCCGATGAGCCCTGTGACTCGCGGTCCAAATTTTCGTTCCAGCATACCTCCAAAGGGCATCATCAATCCATGTCCGGCTGTCTGCAGGGCGTTGATCCATACTATGTAGGATGACGTTACTGTCGAATTATTGCGGTTGCGCATATACGAGATCAAATATGGCCCCAAATTACCTATGAGAAAGGGAGAAAAATGTGTAACCACATTAGTTTATAGGCGATTTATAATTCCAAAGAAATCAAACTTAAGCATGTGCTAGCATACTTTTATTAGCAACGAGAATCTTAAGTCGTTAACCGGGTACTTGTCAAGACTGAATCTGATAACTTGTAGCTAATATTATGTAATTGACGAGTGTTTGCGAGATATAAAATTCCTACTTGTATTTCGCTAGTAAATAATTTTACGCGTTTTAACCGAATTGATCATTAATGTGTGACCACAAGTCAGTATGTGGAGATGTACAAGTATAGGTCCAAAAATAATGGATATTGACTTCCTCGTTCAATTTTGTCCTAACACTGAAGTGGGGGGTCTCTGGATTTTATAAACAATCGTTTTGATAGATTTCAATTCTGCTAGCTTAAAATTTGCCTCCAATTGACCAAAGTTTCTACAGAATATACTGTAAAACGAATTTTCCCAAAACAAATTGTCATTGCGAATAATTTGATGAGTTCTGAATAATTTTCCTTTGGTATCTTGTCGTTAAATTTTGATGATTTGCACGTTTTGATAAATAATTTAAAGATGTAATCTGGTTCAAAGTTCCGACATACAAAATTTCATTAAGTACTCTTAGTGCACAGTTTGAATAACCAATTTCCAGGTAGGTTTCACTTCCGCATACATAATCAGGAGAAGAATTAAATATTTCTCACAAAACTAGTGTGCGTGATGTGTGGCTAAATTGATAATTAATTATAGCTATGACGTTAAGCACTTATGCTTCCATATCAATATAAAATCTAAACACAAAGACATGTATAAAAACAGGAAATCTTGCTTGAAATGCCAATTACTCCAGACGTAAGCATCATATAGACTTGCAAATCTACGTATATTACACAGATAAATTTAAAAATAAAAAATAGTTGCTTCAGGATCAACTTAAGAAATTGGCTGCCCTTTCGTTTTCTGCATTTGATTCGCTGCCTAAACAAATTTTAATCTACTGCCATGCAATTTAATGTAATAAAATTTAAATTCAAGATTCATGTACTGTAGGTGTGTTTGAGTGCCGTAAGCCTACTAATTAAGTTGTTTTAATAGAAGTCTTACTTGATAGAATGATAAGCAATTATTATAAACCTAAAGTGCACACTTTATAAGATTATGATGTGCATGCAAACTAAGCAAATTTAGGATTTAGTTTTTATTGCCAGTTCAGTGAATGCCTTTGTGTGAAATTTTTAAACAATGAGGGAAATGATCTTGATTACATAGTAAATAGAAGTGCTATAAACATTATTAAGGAATAGTTTTGAATCATTTTATGGATGAAGAATGTTAAAATTTTAAGTAATTTTTAAGGAATGTAGCTTGCTGCAATTAAAGTAAAGGAATCAGCAGATATCATGAATTACAATTAATCACAGGTAGTAATATTGGTAGTAAAGTTGGATGTCTCTATATTTAGTTTAAATCTACTATAGTTTCATTTACGATATATAGTATAGTTTCAAACGCACGGCCTGTTCTGAAAATTTACGTTTTATGTATAAAATTAAAAACAAATACTTGCCACAAGTAAAAATTGTTCCTAGGGCCAATTGAACAAGAAAAGCCCCAGCTACCACAAAATATCCTCGATATATCCGCATGTTGATTTATAAATTTGTTCTACAATATTTCTAGTGTAAACCGGTGATATCAAATCAAAGCACCGGCACTACACGGTTACAATAACCGCAATGTTTAGATTCCGACAAAATAGAGGTAGCACTTCAGGTGTCTTGAGCATCTGACTCTCCATTCATTTCTGAAGTGAACATCACGCAGGCAATAACTTTTCATAGATTGACTTTTGCAAACAGCCCACGGTCTAGAATGTCGTTTCGAAACATGCCTTGAACATTGGCCAGTGAATTGAATTTGGAAAAAAAAAACGTCACATAATTTGTGCGCATGACATGATCAAGCAGGTCGGTGGGTGAATGAGGAGATAGTTGGCTGATGACCATTTCCCGCCACAAAACCAGAGGGCGCGATTTTACTAAACCGCTCTGCCATTGGTCGGAATCGCCACGTGTGGGTGCGTGATTTGGAATCTGTCTACCTTGGGAATGACCGTGAAATTCACCAACATGATTTTTTTCTAAGCATAATCTTTACAAGAATGCCAACTGATGCCAGTTTTGTACAAGCTATGCAATGGCTTTTAACATTATAAAAGAAAAGTATTAGCATGCTAAATTCAAAGTCTCGACCCTAAAATTAGTAGTATTGTATACATACAAAATAACTTTTAAGAAGCTGATTTAACAATTTTAAATCTGTATTCCTGTCATTTTTACAACATTGGTAATGAATACTGCAGCATATGTACGCACAGATCATGTGTCGTGTCTATCAAAACGTTTCTCATCAATTACTAAATTAGCCAATTAAAAATTGCAAACGAATTAATGATCACATTATCATTGTATATAATTCGTTTTCCAACCCTAATCAGGAGTTATTAATTCTAAGACCTATGGTTTCAACCCAAATCGAATATTGTTAAAAAATATAAACTTTTCAAGAATTTGGCAATTTAAATACAATAGGAACCTTCAAGTCAGCCGGAGATACTGTTTGGGGACCATTCCAAAAAGACGTCCTCAAAATTTCTTCAAAAATGGTCCAAAAATTGTTTTATCCCATCCCAGAGATGTCTTTTTGGAATAAAGTTGGAGATGTCTTTTGGAATAAAGTTGGAGATGTCTTTTTGGAATAAAGTTGGAGATGTCTTTTTGGAATAAAGTCGAAGATGTCTTTTTTCAATAAAGTTGGAGATGTCTTTTTGGAATAAAGTTGGAGATGTCTTTTGGAATAAAGTTGGAGATGTCTTTTTGGAATAAAGTTGGAGATGTCTTTTTGGAATAAAGTCGAAGATGTCTTTTTTCAATAAAGTTGGAGATGTCTTTTTGGAATAAAGTTGGAGATGCCCTTTTGGAATAAAGTTGGAGATGTCCTTTTGGAATAAAGTTGGAGATGTCCTTTTGGAATAAAGTTGGAGATGTCTTTTTGGAATAAAGTTGGAGATGTCTTTTTGGAATAAAGTCGAAGATGTCTTTTTTCAATAAAGTTGGAGATGTCTTTTTGGAATAAAGTTGGTGATGTAATTTTGAAATGAAGTTGGAGATGTCTTTTTGGAATAAAGTTGGAGATGTCTTTTTGGAATAAAGTTGGAGATGTCTTTTTGGAATAAAGTTAGAGATGACTTTTTGGAATAAAGTTGGAGATGTCTTTTTGGAATAAATTTGGAGATGTCTTTTTGGAATAAAGTTGGAGATGCCCTTTAGGAATAAAGTTTGAGATGTCTTATTTGGAATAAAGTTGGAGATGTCTTTTTTGGAATAAAGCTGGAGATGTCCTTTAGGAATAAAGTTGGAGATGTATTTTTGGAATAAAGTTTGAGATGTCTTATTTGGAATAAAGTTTAATATGCCTTTTTGGAATAAAGTTGGAGATGTCTTTTTGGAATAAAGTCGGAGATGTCTTTTTGGAATAAAGTTGGAGATGTCTTTTTTAAATGGGCCTCAAACTGCGTCTACGGCTGGCCTCGAAAGTAGAACCAATTGTAGGTGGTTATACGGCATTAGGAGGCTGGAATGGCATAAGAATACTATAAAATTCCAGCCACCAAACGCCGTAAAAGTACCTATTGTCAATAACCCGTAAGTTTTCTTGCATAAAATTATAAACCTACGTGGAATTTTTCGTAATATGTTGACAACCCTTTAATCTAACGGAGTATGCACTAAACTTAACTCTGCAAGTTCAGAATAGCCAGTGCTGAATAAGCACGCCCGGGTTTAAATTTGGATGTTAGTGTGGTAGAAAAAAAAAACCACTGCCAAGTTTGCTTGATCGGTGAATGAAGACCAGTAGTTCTATTTATGGGTTCTGAAGGATTTAATTGGCACCAGGTAAAGAAAATATGCTAGCCTTATCACAACTTAGCATTGCACTCATTCTCTTCCTGTATTTACGACCTATTAAGTCCTAGTTACTTTCAAAAATCAACAACAACAGTAAACAAGCATCCGAACATTTACCTGCATGGTTCATCTCCAATGGCAAGGTCATATGGTTGTGATTTCAGATAACGTGCAATTGCTGTTTCGATATACAGGTACTTAACCCACAACATTTCTTTAATCATTTTAAAATAATATAGCAAATATGTTAACAGTATTCCGTTTCAACACCCCCTTTTGCTTTATAAGAATTTCGAATTTTCAACATGGCTGCTTTTGGAGTAAAAGGAAGCAGTCGTGTTGTAAACACCATGCTAAGTGCTCATACACCACAAGAGGGTGCTGTAGTGGAATACTGTCAACATGAACAAAAGTTTACTATAGTATGATGATGCATTGATTTTATAAAATGCCAGTTTGAAGGACAATACCATAGTTTTATCTCAGATGTATGAAGAAATTTCAATTACCTCGAATAGTTTGTATTCTTTTCAACAACTCGATTGATGGTCAAATATCATCCAGGTGCTTGTTATATAAAATATATGCTGATGGAAAATACGTGAATTCGTTAAACATAAAAGTAGAGATTTTAAATTCAGCTGTGACAAAAATGACCACATTTTGTAATTAATAAATTATGTAATCATCAAAACTGCCGCCTAATTGTGATGTCAAGTGTGATGTGAAACACGTAAAAGTGAGCTTACGTGATAGCGTTAAACTAGTCAATACTTTCTCAATAAATATTGTCGAGATTGAGGTGGAGATGTCGCTATAATTGAGCAATAGTAAAAACAACCTAAGATTATATATATACATATTATGCACAGTCATTCTTATTTCTTCTATATATGTCAATACATTATATCAACAGTTTGTCTATGTCAATATGACGCAAATATGTGAGTTCACCCAATGCTATGTAAAACTATAAAACTTACTTAAAACTAAATGTATATAAATCTGCTTCTCAAATGTTTGGTATATTTTAATTCTAAACTAATCTAAAAGCTCAAAATTTTCAGTAACGCCCTAAATTTTGAAAAATCGAAAAAAATTATTTAGTAAATAAAATACTTATAACAAAAAAAATAGAATTATAAAACTGTATGTGTTCTAGCATGTTTTTCTCACCCTCAAATATTTATCAAGGATGTTCACATACATTAATGTTTCGAATAATAGTCGTTTTATGCCAAACAAAGCAAACAATACACAGAAGTTGATGACAATACTAGCTTGTTGACGTTCTGATTTGCCACTGTTTTTTACACTTTGTTAAGCCGGGTCTCCACCAAGACGTACATTGTACGTATATACACGTTTTTACAAACATATGCAAAAAAGTTTGCCCTCCGGGTTTTTTCAGCCGCCTTTTTGTAAATATATGTAAATATCAAAATTGTACAGCTATTAAATGGCTGTACAATTTTGATATTTACATATACAAGTATTTACAAAATGGCGACTGAAACAAACCCGGAGGACAAACTTTTTTGCATATGTTTGTAAAAACTTGTATATATATACCTGCAATGTACGTCTTGGTGGAGACCCGGCTTTAGTGTCATACTAATGTATTTTGAGAACAGAGAACAGAGAACATCATTGAAAATTTTGAGAAAATATACACGGGCACAAAATTATTTATATGCAGATAAAAAGACTTGGTGTTCTGTGTTACATGTTACACTTGAAGGTTTACTATACCATATTCCAGATGCCAACCACTGACGGTTTTAAAAAAGGTATCTGCACCTAATAAACCACAATGTCCCTGAATTTATGTAAACTAGTCAAAAATAGGACTAGTTATATGTTTACAATTGTTCTAGCTTAACCAAACAATAACATGCTGATACCGAGGGCTATTTCCAAACCTCAAGGTTAATAATGCACGAAGCATGTATACTATACATATGTACGTATAGATATACATACGTGCACCACAAGAAGCATTTGCTTAAAGAATTTTAAACTTGATGCACCTAATATATAGGACCTCCAAAATTAGTTCCCATTTGCATCCTGATAAATATGGTTTTCTGGAAGATAAAGTGTGCATACAATTAACAAAAACAGTCATTAGCATATTGTACTTCCATCAGCTTCCAAACCTTATTTTGAACTTTTGGCACAGCATTTCCAATATGGCAGCGCCCTGGTGGAGTATGATCATTTAATTTGGTGGTGCTTTTTACTCCTTGTTTTGCAGCTATGTTGAAACCATTACAGTTATTGAAGATTTGCATATGCTGCAATCATGCTTTGGTAAGCTTGTAGCTTACAGCAAAAAAAATGGCCGCTATTGGAGATAGAGGGCGCCGCCATGTTGGAAATAGCATGGTAAAGGATCATACGTTACTAGGGAGTGCTGAGGCGGAATAAGATTAATTATGTAAAAAATTGATTGAAGGTTAGCTAACCTGTAGATAAGTTTCTCTAATGAATAATGTACAGTATAAGTTTCAGTTGCAAGCTATGGCAAAAGTCCATCTTAAAAAGTATCATGGCATCCTTGAAATTGAACACTTGCTGAACAGGACATTTAGGATGCCTGTATCAGTGTTCTGGAAAATCGTGTTTCCTGTAATAGACCCCATAGAGAAATCATGCCACCTCTTCTCCAGGCAATGAACCCTAATTCACAAAAAAAAAAAATCTGTTATTTTCGATCTACTTGAAAATGTACATGTGATATCGAGTATCGAATCAAAGTATCTCTATAGTATGGTTATCTAAATATTTATAATATTTTAAGAATTGAATCATTTAAAATATGATGCGTAAAGGTGCGACTTCACCGCACCAAAAGCAAAAGCAGAGTTTTCGAAAACATGTTTTTGAAACTTACAGTGTGGAC
>JAQGAE010005741.1:0-10902 GCA_034696685.1 Julus scandinavius
AGCCAAGAAAGGAATGGTTAGTTGTATTGCATTATGGGAACCGATATCCCATGATGCAATGCACTAAACGAGATTATTCAAACACAGTGTGTCCACTCAAAGATAACCGTCTTTGAAAAAGATAATCGAGGTTAGTGATAAACTAGTTTTAAGTTTATAGGGTGTCCAGAGTATTAGGCTAAAAATTATAGATTTAAAACAATTTTTCAGTAAAAATGTCAGTAAAAATTAATGAAATCTAACCAACAATAGATATTTTCCCAAAGAAAATTTGGGGCTCTTTGGAATTCGACGAAAAAATAGTAAAAAACAGTTATAACTCCTTAACAAGCCAAAAGAAAACTTGTGAACATGTCAAAATGCGATGACAGAATGACAGATTTTTAAAATGTGCGAAGTTTTGAAATACGAGACCGTAGAAATACTTTAAATGATTGCCCATTTCCTTAATAGTAAAAATAGAACAACTTCTAAGGGTCCTGTCCAATAACAGTTAACAATAAAATTTTGCGTAGACGTAAACACAAGTAAAAGTTACGCCCATATCAAAACGCAAAGGTACAATAATCCATAAACGAGTATACATTGCAACATATTAATGTCGATAATCGATCCCAGGGAACAATTTGCATTCTTGAAACATTCAAAAAAAGGTAGTCTATAGCACGACACTTGTCTCCAATATACCAAGGTCCCAAAGGCGAGACATGTTTAACACGAAGGTAAACTTACACGTACATGGGTGCTGAAAAAGAGATGCCGCTACCAGATAAGGCCAAATGTAAGTCGACATAAATTTCGTACAATTAAATTAGACGGGAGGGAGTGGAGCGCCCCCATGCAGCTACTTCTTATCTCGTTGAAAGGTGTGCAACGTGTAAACACTAGCGATTTACAAAAACACCTTTCGCAAAAAAAGAGCTATAACACAAAGGGCCCTTTGTAAGATTAAGACAAGGGGTCTCGGCTTCGGATTTCGGCCAAAGAGGGTCCGAAAAACAAGGTAAATACAATTGATATATGGGGCCAATAGTACGACCCCCTCACATGACGGATTAACCCTGCGCAGCACGTGTCCTAAAACGAAATTAGCGCCACCTGGGTCTGTACTTGTACTTACGTCAGGGGAAGAATACGTGACATTTTGCCGAACTACGATATATTGCAAACTCAATTGTGGAATTCAAGATGTTACACTATTGTTTATGTTATTAGATTACATGAAATGAAAGTTATGAATCTCATCTTATGATACCAATGCCAGCAAAACGAAATATAACACCATGTTAACTATCAACATAACATTTACTTGTTAACTAGTTATAAATGATATCAATTAGATAAATATCGCTAAATGTTACTATGACCCCAGTTGGAAAAATAATATAGGGTCATCTATGCCATATTATATCGCAAGTCTGAAAAAATATGGCGTTTTATGCAACAAAATGTTGACTAAACTTGTAGATAAGACATGTGCAAGGAGAACCTTTTTCCTGCATTCGTAACTTTTTTGTTTTTTAATCAAAGTAAATCCAATTTCGCACAAATATAGGCAACAAACGTACGAACAAAAAGCTATTTTAATTTGTACTCAAAATGTCCTCCATCCGCTGCAACAAATGCGCCATTGGGCAATTGACGAGTCGATTACTGTTTGATCAAGTTCATCCCGAACGGCCAGAATTCGGCGTCTTAACTCTTTGACATCACCAAATCTTTGTTCGGTACACTTTTTGCACAAAATTACCCCAGATGTATACGGTATTTTGGGACTTGTTTGTGTTCCAGCAGGATGGTGCACCAGCACACACCGCTCGAGAAACTGTTCAACTTCTCAATCGAGAGACTCCAGATTTTATACCACCTACCCTTTGGTCACCAATAATAGCCCCGATTTGAACCCCGTTCATTATTCCATCTGGGGGAATTTGGTGAAAAAAGTGTACCGAACAAAAATTGGTGATGTTAAAGAGTTAAGATGCCGAATTCTGGCCGCTTGGGATGAACTTGATCAAACAGTAATCGACTCGTCAATTGCCCAATGGCGCATGTGTTGCACAGGATGGAGGACACTTGAGTACAAATTGAAATAGCTGTTTTGTTCGTACGTTTGTTGCCTATATTTGTGCAAAATTGGATTTACTTTGATTAAAAACCGAAAAAGTTACGAATTTATGAGAAAAAAAAATCCCTCTTTTTTGCAGCCACCCTGTATGCCTAATTTCATATATGTCCATACATAGAACTTTCTATTCCCATATATATTTTTTTCCGCCGTGATATTGCCCTAACCTAGAGTTAATAGACCATATGTTGAGCTACGTCATGACCGGCATCACGTGATTTTTGTTGGCGCAGGGCAAACTTTCAATATCAAGATTTTGATACTGGCATGACAATATTTACTGCAGATTTATTTAAATAACGTTATGTTTTTTTAAAAATTTTGTTTAGGGCTTAAGTCATTCAAGACAAAAATTACAGGCCCTTTTTGATATTTAATCCTTCAAAACATTTCAGTAGTTGACATGGCGCTGTCAGAATTTTTCTCACGAAATACAACATTGTTTACCCCTAACTTGTTAAGCCACGATTAGCTCAAATCAGTTTCTTTTAAGGAAGCACTATATAGCAAGTTGCATAACTTCTAGGGCTTTAATCGCTTATTAATCTCATTTTTAGTTTGGTGCAACCTACATCTCTCCTATTTTCCTATAAGGACAAGGTCTAATTAAGGTAAGGAAACTCTTGAAAGTTTAAAGAAATTGAATAAGAGAGCCATCCTGCAGCGCAATGGCAAGATGCGCTGACAATCGGCAATAAAAATAATCGTGTCATAGACACTTGATAGTTGCGAGTGCAGCGAATTTAACCCCTTGAACATATCAAATTCTCGAGCTGACTAAAAATACAAAAACAATGGAGGGCCTTAAAAAGGACATTACGTTTGTTTTCCTCTTAAAAATCTTTAAAATACTCGACCCATTCTGCCGCATTCTTGACCCCAGTTTCAACACGAGTGTCCTATTATGACGAAAAGATGCTGGGTCACGTAACTTCTTCTTATGATATAAGAAAAGACATCAAGGGCTAAGTTACAGGGTGTCACCAATTAATAATTGCTCCGTAAGGCCTGAAATTTCGGGCTCCACTTCAACAAACACGTGATATTTATGCCTTTTAAGTGCTCAAGGCCCACTTAATGCAGGGTGTGTCCGAAATCATCTTTTGCATTATTATAAATTATGCCCACATGATAACAAACAACAGTAATTTATGTAACAAAAAATGGTTTTACTAAAGCTAATTTATGGCGTATAAAATATACGACATTGGAAAAAATATATAAAAGTTGATGGTTTAAAGCCATCTTGCCGACACCAATTTGGCCGACACACAACTTCGCCGACTCCCATTATGTCACATTATACAAAAAAAGTCACTATAATTTATTACAACATTATTTGAACTCAGTTTTTGTCCACCATCCAAATAATTTCACCGACGCAATGTGTCGGCGAAGATTGTTGTCGGCAAAGTGGCTCTCTAAGTTCCACAACACCTTAGATTCACCCCGTATTAACTTCGCAATACACCCAAGGAGGTTTTGGGACGATAATAAGTCTCGTAGCATCATTTATGACACAGATGTCCACAGATGGCGCTGATGGAAACCATATGAAAGGACTGCAACGCAGCGCCACCACCAGACTGATGGAGGCACCACCAGTCTTCGTCGACTTAAGTCTAAGTAAACGGCTTTAAAGTCAACGAAAATGTTGTATTTTAAATTTAATTACCTGCTGTCTTCATGCGGTAAGAAGAGGCAAGACGTTTGGAAGACGAACAAGATTCGCTTTCGTCATGTAGCGCCCCCTAGCGGAATTCACGCTCACTTTCACCACGCCTTTTTGAATACGAGTATAGGAACAAAACAACACAGAAAAAAAAACCACGAAAAACTTAAAAATGCTGGCATCCATCTCTTCTCCCATTGAGCAAACAGCCTTGCCAACAGCAACAGCTGTGAGGGGAGTTTCGCCAAGAAACTTTTTTTTCTTCAGGGGGGAAAAAAACCGAAAAAGCAGTGAAATGGAGCCAAGAAACGAGTGTTGGCGCCAGAAGGACAAAGTTTATGAATGAAAAACACGGCCGACACGAATGGCCCACGGCAATCCCTGTTTATGAATGAACGAATTCAGCCAAACTCCATATATGGGAACACCTACTCCTATCTGTACTCGGATAACACGACCAGAAAAGCACACAAAAAAAGCTGAAGACAGAGAGAGGCATAGTGGTGGTTGTGGTTTATTTCAGCCTACACGCACCAGGTGGCACCAGTCTGTATGGCTCGCACACCACGGGACAGAAAACAAAGTCGTGGTCAAAACGAGAACGTTACGTTAGAGGTGGGACACGAAATGGATGGTCAATAAAATGATAAAACGTGGTATTTTCAACATCCTCTGGAGTAAATAGGCGGACATGTTGGAAGTGCCATGCTAGAGACGCATACGCCACTAGGGGGTGTTCAACCGGAATAAGGCTAGTTTGCAGTGAGTGTTGGGAGTTACGTACTCTGCTTCAAGCTTTAAAATAGTCAAAAAGCCAAAAATGAGTAAATATGGATTCCATCCTCGTTAAATTGGATTCCAGCTACAAATTCATCCTTGTTGATTTTGATTTTAGCTAGGATTTTATCAAAGTTAAATTTGACATCAGCTAAGTCGTCATTGTTGACTTGGATTTTAGCTTTGAAAATACTTTAAACTTAAGGATTATCTTTAGTTGTATTTTGATTTACATACGCTTCTTTTTTTTACATATTTACATATTTGCAATAATAACTGTTAGCAGGATAGATTCAAAAATGTCGCCATTTAATGTATTTTCTGTAATATAATAAAAAGCTTCTAAGGAGAGGTGGTTCTACACTGAAGTCATTTAAGGATATTTTAAACTTAACCCAAGAACTAACACCCAACACAAGCCTCAGATTTTTTTCTGCCCAGTATTTTTTTTACATTGTTAAAATATATATGGTATTTTGATATCTTAATTCAGTTAGCAATAATTTTTTATTTACATTTTGTTACATTTTTTGTAAAGTTTCTGAAACACAATTGTAAAGCAACAATTAGGAGATATTTCTACGGTTATAAATTACATTTGATATTGAAATTGTTAGATAATGTAAGATCTAACAGCAAATCTTCAAACTTTCGATAATAGGGGTTTGTGAAAACACATCTTGGTGTTTCAAATTTCATTTCGATGATAAAAAGTTGCCACAAAAATAATAGGAACTTGTATTTCATTATACATGTATTCCAAGTATGATAGTAAATAGTTTATTCGTGTTCAAAAGTTTTTCAAATTGTATCACATTTCACAAAATAGGGTTTATTCAGAACCCTATTGGTTATGCGCGATTAAAAAATAAGTTGGATATTGTAGGGTTAATCTGAATAAGTGCAGAATGAGTATTTTTGTATATTTCCGCCTATAAACTGCAGTTAGTGAAGCTCAATATGCATGTACTGTATATTTCAATACATATTCCATGACGAATTGAATATACAAATGCGCCATGGACCCATGGTGCTTCAGTGGTACACATGTACAAAAACAACGTATGGTGCAAATGTGGTTATCAGTAAGTAAGACTAGTTAAAATCCTTGTTAGGGTTAAACAGTTTGGCAAACCAAATTTTTGCATTGTTGCCAAAACTCATCCTGCATTAGTGTTTACCTTGAAATGAACATTCAAAAATTAAAGCGATTCCAAGCGACAGCTTACAGTAATTGGTTAAAATTTAAAAATAGAAATGCCATAGTCGTTTATCATTGGTCCAAGTAGTTAAATGAACATGAGAATCGTGCAATAGTTTAAAGCCCTGCCTATAAGTTACCACCAAAATTGCATTACTTGCTTTTTGGTAGGCGTCCAGGGGCTGTGATGGCATACAGTATGATACCATTGCAATGAATACGAAAAATCGACTATTAAACAGTACATTTAACTGAATGTTAAGCAGTTCAGAAGTTTCAAGTAATAAATTATTTATGTGAAAATCTATTTGCATATTAGCTTTAATTTTATGATGCACGATGGTCGCATGGCGCGACATCTGTCGCTGGCATCTGCAATTTTATGGTGATTTATTGAAATATTTTTGAAAGGGGTCTTCTGATGTATTTTTTGGTCCCCTTTTTTTTACTGAAAAATTCAAAACTGGTTCGACCTTGGCCCAAAATGGAAAAACCGAGTCCATTACCAATGAACGCAGGGTGGCGCTAGTTGACCAAAATTCAGAAATGAAGGTTGAATTTATAAAAAAAAAGAAACTAGTATTGATATCAAAAACAGTATCTGGGTAATTAGTTTTTTATGCATTAATATTATGAGAACCAACATTTTTTTAAATTATTTTGTTTAATAAAACTGCACACAAAAAAAAGATTGCCAAAATTAATATATGAGCGTTGTCAGACTTGTTATTGCTACCACTACAATTTTTTTTACGAAAATCGCAATATGCAACAACAACAAAAAGAATACCAAAAGAAACTAATTTTGAAGAACATCATCACTTTTTATACTTTTTTCTTTAAAAAAAAAAAGTATTACCAAACTTAAAGTGAGGGAGAGGGAGGTAAAGGTCATATTATTACAGCACTTCTGAAAGTAGGCCTTCCCAGAAAATCCAATTTTTTTACCCCAGCCATTTTTTGTTCCACTGCCAAACTTGAACTTTCCCCAAAATTGAAGGGCGAATCTGACGTACACCTCTCTCACTTAGGCCTAAGTTTTTCTTCCCCTTAAAAGCCAACTTTTAAGTGACATTTGTTTTACTATTTTAAGACACTGTTGAAAGCTAAGAGGTCCAACACAGTTTTATTCCTCGCTTGTTTTTCGTGTGGAAAATAGATGCTTTTTGCTATAGCAATAGCCCCAAAACCATTTTATAATGGGGTGACAATTGGACGTTAGTTAGGCTGAAGCTTAAACAAAAAATGTAGAAAAGTGCAAGAAAACGAGATGAAGAAAAGCCTATCTTCACTCCGTGAAAATACTTCTTCAGAAAGACTTGTCCCTACTTGCATATACTGTATTTCATCAATTCTAAGACTCAATTAATTTCAGTACCACCATCAGAAGATGGAGAATCACGGAGAGGTACCCAGATGTTTTTTTGGTCACATGTATTCAGATGTAGGCGACAATGATGTTCCGATACACGGTCTCGATTCTAAGACGCACCCCGTTTTGAGAGACGGTTAAAAATGAGGGGGGGGGAGGGTGACTGCGTTTTATACAGTGGAACCTCGATTTACGAACGTCTCTTTTTACGAACACCACATGTTCTTTCGATTTACGAACGTTAATCCAATTTACGAACTGGACAAAACCCTGAGTGCTACCAAAAAAGTGCAACGTTTTAGTGAATATGGCTTTAAGAAGAATAACAAATGTATTAATGTTGATTTAAAAAAGGAAATTATAGCTAAACATGAAAGTTGTGATCGCGTTTTGGATCTTGCCAAGGAATACAACATGGCGAAATCGACGATCTGCACTATTCTAAATAATAAAGATGCAGTTTCTTTTTTGGTAATTAAACTGCTTTCTTCTAATATTACTGTTATGGGAGAACCTTTCCTGCATTTGTAACGTATCTAACACTATAGAACCTTGTACAGATTTGATCAGGTTGGTGTTGTGCAGAGCCCCAAAAAGCACCTATTGACAACACAAAATTGATTAAAATATGTGAAATATCTGGCAGAATCGTTGATAAGGGGGAATTAAGAGGAAAGGGCTGTGTTGCGCAAACGAGGACATTTTTCGGACCTGCTTAGCACACAGGCCCTTCGTTTCCAGGTCAGAATCCGGCGCTGATTCTTGTGTATTTTGTCATTCAACTGTCAATAAATTTAATTCCACACATAATACTGTATTATTTCCACATATAAAAAAATACCATGTTAAAAATATAAAAAAATGTGGACAATTTAAGGAACGCATTATTTGGATTCATATTGATTGCAATGGGAAAAATTGATTCGAATTACGAACTTTTCCATTTACGAACAGGGTCAAGGAACGGATTATAGGTTCTTAAATCGAGGTTCCACTGTAATTGATAAAATACGGTTCTAGTCAAAAGGCACTTATTCACGAGAGCGCCCTCTGTCAACGCTAAATGGCACGATGAAAAACTACACGAATTATAGGGGCCCCATTGCAGATTGTTGAGAAGATAGTTGTGTGGCCACCAGGGCAGGTAGGGTAGAGTTGATCCCGATGATTTAGGCCCGAACATGGTCGACCCCCATGCGTTTAGTAGTTGACAAGAGGCAAAATATACGAGGCTCCCCCTATCATCTTATCTGGTCATCAATGTCGTCCCCCGCCATCTATGTTCAAGCAAAACACTCTTATCGTGCTTTTCTTACGCACACCGTAAGCCACCGAATCTTAACCCAACCTTGAATCAAATTTAAGCCTACATCAAAACACTAGCATACACACGGTAAAGGTAGGAGGGGGTACAAGTAGCAATCAAGATTATTCTTATTACATACACGTTCGGAAATTATCAACGATTTTAGGTGCGGATGATATAATGAAATATTACTCTGCTTATAGCCAAATCTGATACACAATTCACCACATCTTTGAGTAAACATTGTTCTTTAAGATCTGTCCCAAAAAAAGGGTTGCCCCAAATAAACAATTGACCCGAATAACCGACATGAAATCTATTTTTAACAGGCTATATATATATATAGATGAAGAACAAGAATAAAGATTGACCAAGAGCAAGCATTACATCTCTTCAATAGACATGATGAAAAACAATGGCCAACCTCACTACTTTTTAGTCAGCAAGTACAATAGCGAAAATAAACTAACAATAGTCAATCTTAACTAAGCCCAAACCCATATTGTAAACGTGGGTTATTATTTTTTGAGTCGTTAAACGCCTACAATAAACCCGAGACAAGTAGTCTAAGTTCATCAACCCTTTCCTAGCCCCCTACACTCGAAAACAAAAAAAGAATCCCACACCAAAATTATGATTAGGCCCCGTAATTTTCATCCCGAATCCGTCTATAAAAAGGGATGTTAAAATTCGGGGGTCGTAATTGGCAGTTGAGCACAAAAATATAAAAAGTGTGATATGCCGTAGAAATCCAGTAAATTTAATAAGCTAGGCTCGTTAAACTAAATCATTATGCAAAACGACGCAGTAAATAAAGGGGGCCAGTCACAGCCCCTCCTTACGAAATTGGGCCCGGGGTTTTCGGGTGCAAAGACACCTTGGCCCTCTTCTCCTATCTGCCACCTGTTGCTCATTTTCGAGAAATGGCTGACAAGTGTGAGACCGCGTTTGCCTTTTACACCTGCGCCATGGGAACAATGGCTGCTACCCTCCCCCTAATAGGAACCCCTCTCACGGGCTCTCATTCACGGCCAAAATGACTACGGTGACCCCTAACAGACTCTGTTAAAAAAAAAGTCAAAATTATCACGCAACGGCCATATACGAAATATAGGTGCACGAGAACGGCACTAGGTGGCGACAGCTTTGTGTTCGGAGGCCAGTTTCAAAAGAGGGCGCTACCGACGGATTGTAGTTAAGGTGAAATAGGTAATATCTCTAAAAGGCACTCTGACAAAGGTCTGATGTTCTCAAAAAAACACTTCTGGGTTTTTATAGTAAACTTGTTGGAGAAATTTCAAGAATTTCTAGGCTTATCCCTTAAATTTTCAATGATCCCCACTCCTTGATTCCCACAATATTTTTTTTCCAAAAAAGTCTGAAAAATCTTCAACAGAATTTCAACAAGGTGTCCAGTATATGTTCTGGAAATAAAAAGTGCAAGCAAATTTCACCATATTTTTCAAAGAGCTTGACAGATTTAACACAAATCTCAAGCATAAATTTCCATTTTGGTGTTACAATTCCAAGCACATTTCCATACTTTCAAGGCTGCTGTACACCATGAAAATGAAATAACAATACTAATGTTTGTACCACAAGGTGTTACAAATGACAGTCTACAATTCACTTATTCAATCAACCATCTGCGAAGTGTTTGGAAACTTCTGCTCCTGATTCGCAAATTTTCATTTGCATACGCATAGTGTTTTTTAATCCAAATCGTTTTGAAAATGGAAGCAGTAAAAACATTCGCAGGCAAATAATTCAAGTGTGTTTATAATTCCCCTTCAAGAGTTGAACAGCAGCACCTGTCTCACTTGGCGACTTCAAAGTGTGTGCAAAAGCCAAATTGAAGACAGATGTTTAATGGACGACGAACACCGCAAAGGCATTTGAAACAAAAGCAACGGTTTATATAAGGCCTAAAGCAGTGGTCCAACCTGATAAAAAACATCTTCCCAACCAGAGTAGGTTAAACTGGTACAAAATTGAGTCCAAGATTCAATTTGAAAAGAATGTTTTCACTTTTAGATGTTAAATGAGCAACAGATTCTGGAGGATTCAGTAGTATTCAGTGGAAGAACCATAAGTTGTTTTGAAATTTTTAATACAACTATTCTGGAAGGTTCTGTACCATTCAAAGTCCTTGTCTGGATGAAGTGCAAGCCAAAAATAGTATAACATATTTACAAAATCTGGAATATCTTTGAATAATCAGATTCAAGATTCAATGGCAATCAATGATGCATTTGAAGATCTCTGTAATCCTAGATATTTTGGAAATGTCACATATGACATTATCTGTCAATGTCAAATAATACAATGTCTGATCATCAAAATGTCAGATAATACAATGTCTGATCAGCAAAATGTCAGATACTACAATGTCTGATCATCAAAATGTCAGATACTACAATGTCTGATCATCAAAATGTCAGATACT
>JAQGAE010005742.1:0-10899 GCA_034696685.1 Julus scandinavius
TGTTGCCTTATGTTTCCTTATGCGTGTTGAAGTCGTCTGCTAGTGACGTCAAAATAACATAACATAAGAAAAACGTTCAAATGTGTAGGGACCTTCACTGTGATTTTTCTTGCTAAATCCCTCTAATCTCAAAATATCTCTGTAAATTTCTACTGCAGTCTGCAGAGTTTATTCCCATCGATGGACTCTTGCTTCAGCAGTCTAATCCTCCACAAATCGTTCAAACAAAGTCATGGTTTCATAACTTTTTTTTTCTTCATCTTTTCATCTCTGCTTGATACGATTATAATAACAGTCATGTCGTACAACAAGGGAATGCCAAGGTGAGAATCGATGATCTCCGTGATGTATGATGGGGATCAACGATGTCGTTTGATCCTCGTTTTCGCGAGCGTGCCATGGTGTGCAAATGCCTAATCTCGGATGCATCACTCATCAAGACACAGTCACGTTTTCCTTCAGCGGGCCTTTCACCCTCATCAGCCTCATGATCATCATCAGAGTCCCCCATCCTCTGTCCCACCTTCCAAGACGCTTATGTGATCCCTATCTCTTGCTCTTCTGCCTCTCCCCTTGTAAGTCAATGCGGGCTAACACCTCACCTGACACCCTTGACGAGTATTAACGGGGCTACATACGGGTAATTAATCGTTTGCACACCAGGTGGCTTCGCGACTGCCTTTGGCATGCCATAATGAGAGATGTTTGTAAACTTGGATACCTCATGCGATGACTCCCCCCCCCCCTTATCCTCTTCAAGGAAGGAGGCCCACAGAATAGGGGACCCAAAAAAACATGGCGTCCCATGGATCAAGCATCACTGATTTATGCTTCTTCGGATGAAAAGTTCAATAAGTGGCCATTGTGAAGGCACTCGAAATCATGATCATATTGACTAAAATCAACAATGGCCCAGCATCAGATTGTGCTGTTTCATTCTGGGTTACTTACCTTTTACATGTGGTCGCCATTTTTAAATCAACAATGGTTTTGCCGAGGTTTGGGTACACAAAACGTGTTTAAGGACATCGTACCTGCATGACAATGATTCTGTTTGCTTTGAAGTTCTAATTAGCATTTGGGTCAATAGTGAATTCGCGAAGTGTGTTTATATTTGTTTTCTATAGGCGGGGGGGGGGGTCTATAACTTTGTATATTTTGTCGTTTCTTTGTATAAAATGTCACTGCCAAAATGTGTTCTCGTATTTTCGAGAATAAAACATTCAAGATGTTAAGCTTGAGGTAGTACTTCTACTCAGTATTTAGCTGTTTGAAAATCATTTTTAAATTAAGTATGGATGAGCCAGTGTTACTACAGAAATCAACTAATGTAATCATCAATGCTGCCAGATAGCCATGCACTTTTCAGTTCTTATTCTGCAGTGTTGTCAAGTAGTTGGTATTTTTGCCTTGCTTCATATACTGTGACTAAGCATCGACTAAGAATTGGATAAAAATGGCAAAACATGATATACTTTCACACTTCTGCTCAGTATTTAGATTCTTGGAAAACATTTACAAATCATTTGTAGATGATCCAGTATTACAACAGGATTCAGTTAATTTAATCATCAATGCTGCCAGATAACAATGACCTTTAGCAGTGATTATCGCTTTATTCCCATCCTGCAGTGTTGTCAAATATCTGACATTTTTGCCTAGATTCATAGTGTGAAGAATAAGCCTCAACTAAGACTTTTAGATCAAAATAGAACATCATAACCAACTTGTTAGTAGTTTTTGGTTAATCACACTTCTGCTCATTATTTAACAACTTGGAAAGCAGTGTAGATAATCTAGTATTGGTGCAGGATTCATTTAATATAACCATCAATGCTGCCAGATAACAATGACTTTTAGTAGTGCTTAGTCATACTCCGCAGTGTTGTCAAATTGGGGGAATTTTTGCAAATCTTCATATTTTGAAGACATAAGCATCAACTAAGACTTGGATGCCATGTGGTAGGGGGTCGTACCCAATCATTTCAGGAGAATGCTCCTACTACGTCAGTAGCGACTTAGACATCATTGTTAAATTGAATTTTTACTAAATCTGGACATTTGCCAGGAAGGCTATTCCAAAATATGTAAAATATAGAAAACAAGATGTGAATTACAAGAAAGATTAAAACGTAGATAACAATTTTATATATCAATCGATGTGTAAGTTACCTTCCTGGCACCGGACATGTTTGGAAGTAACACAGGGGGGCGGGATCAGGAAGTGATTGCAGGCTCATTGACATCTGGACTAACCCAATGGTGGGCGTTGTTTAGTTAATTAAATCGACAAAAAAATAAGACAAACGACCATCCTGCAGCCGGGCATGTTTTTATGAGGTCGGTACTCTTTTGCAAAATATTAAGCAAACAAATATTGCCTCTTCCTCTCTTAAATCTACACAGTCAATATGTTCGAAATAGTGCTTCCAACTGAACAACCTCCTGCAATAATGCCTTAAAAGGAGGCAAGTAAAGAGGATCCGGAATGAAGCACCCATATGATGGGGCTATAAAATTGGCGAATAAAAATTTATAAGAATACCTGACTAATACAACCTCCAAAAACATTCTTTGAACGATTTATACATAAAATATTGTGATGTGAACTGCAACTTTGACCAAGTAAAGTTTTCAGGACACATTCATGTCATGAAGACTCTTATTCTGGTAAAAAGTTGTATGTGGATGGCATATAAACTACATTTATAGAATACTGTATATTGATAACCATCTAGTGGGTAGTTAGGTGACATCATCGACCCTGACGTCTTTGGCCAGACTCCATATAATTCTTTTACAAAACCACTATATGGTCTATCTTGATTTTGTTGATATCTTGTGCCACCATGGCAACAACCATAAGATTGCAATGTGAATCAGAATTTCTGTAGACCAAATTTTGGATTTTTATTTATAAAAATTGCCATAAACCATATATGCTACGATTGGAATCATGCAATACGAAGTATCCAAGATGGGCATCTTATCTGCCCTTTCACCACAAAAAGCACCAACTTTGCTTTTAATGTAATTTTCAAAACTATATAAATACAGCAAAATACAATGTGAGTCATAAAAACGTAGAACCCAAAAGGCAAAAAAAAAAAAAAAATGCTTCGATTCAAATGAAATTTGTCACTTACATAGAACAATAGTGTAGGACCAAAAAACGTCTTCCAGGAATGCGAAAAATCTCGGATTTTTTCATTTTTCAACAAGACTAACTAACTCATTGTGCTCGAGAAACAGTTGAACTGCTGCAACTGGAAACGCCACAGTTCATCAAACTCAATCACTGGCCACCAAACAGTCCGGACTTGAATCCATTAGACTGCAAAATTTGGTGAGTTCTCCAGGAAAAAATTTACAAATTGAGGATTAATAATATCGAAGACTTGAAACTACAAATTAAGAAAACTTGGATTGAACTCGACCAGCGTATGAACGATTCGTCAATCAAAGAATGGTGCGTTAGACTCTGGGCTTGTGCAAAGGCCACCGGAAAACATTATAAGCACATTTATAATCCATTTTTGTTCCTACACTATTATTCTATCTATAAGTGCCAAATTTCATTTAAATCGAAGCATTTTTCATGAAGTTTTGATTTTTTTTATTATTGGGTTCTACTTTATTATGACTCACAATGTACTTTGAATCAAAATGATTAGAAATACTTGAAGTTTAGGTTAATCTAGCGCAATGCAATAACTCTAGATTGCATTTTTTAAAGTTTTCTTGAGCTAAAACAGAACGAGAATCCCTCTTGCATAACAAACTGTTGCCTTTGGTTTAAAGGCAATATTTTTCACAATGTTATTATATACGTTTTGCAGGTGATCACATTCTAGCCCTCCCTCGATATCATTTCGACTATAATAATATTATCATTATCCCATTTAAGCGTGCTATTATTCTGATCATATATTTATGTCATTGCTCCGGGTTAAATGAGGTATTTGAAGCCTGTAATTTCGATACGCAGTTTGCCAGATTTCTATCATGAAAGCCTGTAATTTTGTTATTTCAGTAATCTCCAAGGTTTTTCCAAAGGTATCCCCTTAATTGAGATTTTATTCCTAACCAAACTTTTAGAGAACCTCTAACATTTTTTTTTACTGTTGTCAATGTTTGTGATGCGTATTAATATATTTGTGAGCCTACAATCAGCAAATAAATGTTATGGTAGGGGGAGGGGTCAACCCAATCATTTGCTAATACGTCAGTAGCGATATTGCCGAACCGCATCATCGTCTGTTTGGCATTTTTGACCACTCAAGTGTTCCTTTAGTGGACCAAAGAAATGAAAGTCACTTGGTGGAATGTGGGGCTGTAATGGCGGATGTTTCAATGTTTCCCACCCAAATATGTTGATCTTGTGGGTATGGGCAGAATGAGGATGCGCATTGTCAAGCCATAACACAACTTCATTCATACCCAAATGTGGTCACTTTCGACGAATTTCTGCTCGAAGACCATATACTCATAACATTTCACTATAAATTTCACTCGGTTTCATGCATTTCAACACTGAAAAGCGAATAACACTTCGTTGTTCCTCTAGCGTGAACGCTTTCAAGTGAGGCGCCATTTTGTTTTTGATAGTTTGCTCAAAATTCTGCATCAATTGTGGCGCCATGTAGTGATCTAAAAACAAATTTCCTGCTCTTTAAAATGGCTATTTCAGTTTTTTTGTACGACATCTGGTTTTCGAATAATAAACGAATATGCAAGACTTTTTGACCGGCCCTCGTACATGTAATACAGTAGAAGCTATCTAAATGCATTCGCTTGAGACCAGTGAAAAATGTTTTTAGACAGTTTCATTTATATAGTCGGGACCGGAGCATTTTCTGCTTTTAGAGAGGTTATTCATTTAACCAGGATGCATTTAGACAGGTTCTACAATATATGGTTCTAGATAACTTTTCAATAGTGGTAGGTTTTGGAAAACTGTCTGTAACATCTCATTATACTTCAAACCTGTACATGCTCAGGATATTTTAAGGTATAGCATATTGAAATGTTTAGTTTTTCGGTTAAAGGTAGATGAGAAACAACGCGGAAATAGATATAATGTAGTGAAGGTAAAACGAACATTGATTAGCTCAAATGTCAGTTTGAAGTATTGCAGATGTTTGATATATTGAACTCTTCTATGAAAAGCAATTTTTTACAGACACAAAAAGGCGTTGGATTAACAAATAAAGGTGAAAATACTACAGAATAATCTTCGCTAAGTGCTCAGTTTTCAAGCAGGCCTGGAGCAAAGCCATCCAGAAAATGGCTAATGTCAAAACAATAATAAAATCGTTTATATATTGGCCACACCCGGCCTGCGCCGACAGTAATCTAGATATAATTGGCAGTAATTACAGAATTCTCAGTGTAGACAGACTTTTTAATTTCTTGGGAACGAATGGTGATTTTTGCCCTTCCTTCTTGTATAATCTGTTTTGTTTATCTTTAGGAATTGGTTTAGCACTTTCAAGACACATGGTTTAATTACAGGACAAGGCGTTCAACTTGTACAAATAATAGCAATATAGAAAAAGTTTCTAATATGAATTTAATTCGAATATCCATTACACCCAATTATATCGTATCATTTAAATTCAGAGCAGGAAATAAAATTATAGATATGGTGAAGGCGTAGCTTAGGTGCTTCCCCGGTAGCCCACATGTATATGGAACTTAAAAGTATATAGAATATTAATAGAACGGAACTGTTTGATCATTGTAATAATAATAAGTTACATACTGTACGTACTCACAGTATTATACAAATATAATTTGCCAATAACATGTACAAAACTGCTCTATGCTAATGACAAGTGCAAGACTGCACTATGCCAATGACAAGTACAAAACTGCACTGCCAATGACAAGTGCAAAACTGAACTGTGCCTATGACAAGTGAAAGACTGCACTATACCAATGGCAAATACAAAACTGCACTATGCCAATGGCAAGTGCAAAACTGCACTATGCCAATGGCAAGTACAAAACTGCACTATGCCAATGGCAAGTGCATGACTGCACTATGCCAATGACAAGTGCATGACTGCACCATGCCAATGACAAGTGCAAGACTGCACTATGCCAATGACAAGTACAAAACTGCACTATGCAAAATACAAGTGCAAAACTGCAGTAAGCCAATGAAAAAGTGCAAAACTGCAGTATGCCAATGACAAGTACAAAACTGAACTATGCCAATGACAAGTACAAAACTGCACTATGCCAATGACAAGTGCAAAGCTGCACTATGTCAATGACAAGTGCCTAACTGCACTATGCTAATGACAAGTGCGAGACTGCACTATGCCTATGACAAGTGCAAAGCTGCACTATGCCAATGACAAGTACAAAACTGAACTATGCCAATGACAAGTACAAAACTGCACTATGTCAATGTCAAGTACAAAACTGCACTATGCCAATGAAAAGTACAAAACTGCACTATACAAAAGACAAGTGCAAAACTGAAGTATGCCAATGAGAAGTGCAAAACTGCAGTATGCCAATGAGAAGTGCAAAACTGCAGTATGCCAATGACAAGTGCAAAACTGCAGTATGCCAATGACAAGTACAAAACTGCACTATGCCAATGACAAGGGCAAAACTGCATTGTCAACGACAAATACAACACCACACTGCCAATAACAAGTACAAAACTGCACTATGTCAATGACAAGTAAAAAAACTGCACTATACCAATGACCTGTACAAAACTGCAGTATGCTAATGACATGGTCAAAACCGCCATATGCCAAAAACATGCACAAAACTTCAAAGTGCTAAAAATGCTTTCTCAAGTTGTAAAAAAAACATGTTTTCTGAAATAAACTAACATGTTTCCAGTGTACATAAGTATCCAAAAAATTTTGTTTCCCAGAAACCCTATATAAGCCTCCTGAGTGCATACTCTTCAAAAATGATTGAGGGAAAAACAGCTTAGACCATAGAAATGAATGCACGTGTACAGGTAGTTTTACAGCCCAAAGGTTAATTTAAAGCTGATTTAGTATTGAACTTCCTCTTTATCGATCACCACACAACAATGCACATGCCAACCCCAAATTTTTTTGTTGCAACAAATGAAAATGGATTGAAATCCATGGACAGAGTAGCAGGCCAAGCAACGAGGATGTTAAGAAACCATTAACTTGTGGCGTTCTATTGGATGGGGCGATAATTAAGGGGCTCTGTGAGCCAAACAGACATCAAATCTTGACCCCTCGCCCCCTACCCTGCAGGTTGCCTCATAAGTATGCATGATGCGACCGAAAGGCCAAGTTTGGCGGGTGTGAACAGCTAGCAGGGCACGCCTACGTGTGCCAGGCATGAAGAAGCAGGGCACGTGACTGGACTGCAGCCACATCCTCAAGCTTTAGTGTCCATTATAAACCGAGGAATGACCGGTTGAATGAACAAGCTCATGTTCCTAAAAAAACTATTGTTTGCGGTTGCATGAGGTGCCCAGTAGATGTCCTCCAATCTATGATACATTACTATAAAACCTGGAGAGTTGGCACAAGCTGATGCTTCTTGAGTTATCCAAAAGTCCAAAATGTGGAAAATGAACCAAAATGGTAAAATCTCAATAGTTTGGAAGGCTTTCCCGTATATGACCTCTACATGTTGAACATGAGGATCTTTCAATTTAGAGATCAGAGATAACCTTTCGTCCAGGGGTGTGTTAATGATGGGGTTTTGCGCGTGCATAAGATAACCTTTTGACCTCATCGGCCGGTTTTTTTATCATAATTTTCAAATGTGAAAACTTACTCTCAGCTAGTATTCCGCCTTCGGGTAAGTATAGGTAATGTGCAGAGACAGGCCCACGAAAATGAAATTTGAATAATTTTTGGTGGGAAGGCTTAAAAACATGAGATGGCTTAATTTTAGGTACAAATACTGCCCCACCCATGGCATCGAAACAGTGATTGATTTAAGCACGAACTGCAATGTGATGTTTAAACCAAGGTTAAGCATAGAAATTAAAAATGACTAACTCATAAGGCGGATGTAAACACCCTACTTGGCCTGTATCTGTAATGCACAGAAAATAATATCCCAGCTGAACTCTATAGAATTGTTGAAATTTTAAGGGGATTACAACCCTATCCCTTTCAATGGGAAAATTTGCAAAGACACTCACAGTCAAACAAAAAAAAAGATTAAATAAAAATAAAAATTGTTTAAAATAGCTTTATAAATCAGCAAGGTACTGATCGTGTCAATTTTCACGTTAAAATAGTAGATTTTTTAAATTAAATTATTATTTTAATTTCTGCACTCACAACTTGCCTATCTCAAGCTACCACCTGCTGGCAGCGTGTGCAAAATAACGGACATTTTTCAATTTTTTATATTAATTTTTAAAAAATCTACCACTTCAAAGGGAAAAACAACAATATGAGGCCCTTGCTGATCCATCAAGCCACCCAAAAAAATTCTCAACCCCACCCAAACCTCCCTCATTCAACTGTGAGTATCTTCGCAAACCTAACCCATTGAAAAGGATAGGGTTGTGATCCCTCTTAACATAACTCTTATCGTATGTTGATGAGAAATCTTTAATAGCATTAATACCCCCCCCCCCATTACATCGGCAGAACTAATACCCTTTCTGCTATCTAACATCAATAATAACCTCCCAGCCTTATAGTTAACTTTCCATGTTGCCAGCATACGAGTACTAACCACCGCCCAACAGGCAGCCGGCACCTTTGCTTTAACTTCTTATAAACATATTAATATTATTGTAAATACGATGAAATAGGCTGAGACTCATAGTGTCATTAAATAACTTTTTTGTAAGAATGTTGATATAATACAGTTTTATTTTAAAAATCTGTGCTCAAAATTCTGTGTCTTATTCATTTGGCGTTTTTCTGTGACATGCAACATTTATTACTGTGTTTTTGTATCGTTTTCAATTTTTTTTTATCAAACCCAAAGAATGTTAGTATCGTTACTTTCAAAACAGGTCAATTACTTTTTAGTATGTCACTTCACAACTATCATAGTTATATCAATACATTATAAAAAATAGTCATTTCTGACCCACTTGACATTTTTCACTAAGCACTGGCAAAACCAAGTTCATGACACTATTTGAACAAATATAGTACCTGATCAAATTGTTATGTATAATTTACTAAAAACTTCGTTGTTTGTATGTAAATCTAAATCTTCTTTTGTAACCTTTACAACCACTTGAAGATGGTAAAAACTAATGCTTAATACACACTATAGGAAACAAAAAACTGAAATAAAGTTTATGCGAACCAAGTTGTCGAAACGTGGTTTCGTTAACATATTTCTAAAAAGATGTTTGTCCAAATGTATCTGTCCACATCGAAAAAGCATTTCGAACTAACCATGAGGTGAATATCGTTTTTGTGTGTTCGCAGTAGTAAAAGCGTCGTCTGCAATCAAACGCGAGGAGTAAAAAGGCCTTGGTAGGAGCGCCTTGACTAGGAAACAATGTTTCCTTTGATCTTTATCGCCTCTTAAACAATCATCGAAATGTTTCACGGAAACAATTTTTTTCAAATGTTTGCTGAAACTTGGTTGCAGAAATCTGGCGAGCTTCCAAATATCGCAAACATATTTGTGAAACCTTGTTTCTGTTTCCTATAGTGTGTTCTAAGTATGAAACTAAGCTAAATAACCTATGCTCTAACTATATTCTGTTTTTATTTGAATATATCCAGTATATTATTATCACAATATTGAAACCATACGGTTTTGAAGGAAGTTTTACCTATAACAGTTATTCCAAAATTCATCGTCCCTATGACAAGAATTTGAACATTTTCCAGGATAGGCATGTCATTGTTAAGTGCATTTCCTCGAATTTTTAGATTGCTAGGGACATTCCCTTTAATGGCAAGAACATTGTTTTTCGGTCGTCTGCACTAATAGGAGATGACAAACAAGAATTTGTGTAAAGGCCATTAGCAAAATAGCAGTACCATATGTGCATTTCATAAGACAGATGGACATAAGGAAACATTTTCCTCAGTATTCCCCCTTCAAGAATTTCCGCACGCCCTTCAGGCCATGCAAGAGCTCCGATGGCCTTTTTCTCCCTTTTTAATTTCTCACTCATGCATAGGGGCGAATAATGGATTCATTAATTTGCTATAAAGCTCATTAAATGCTGCGCCAAATGACTGGGAGAGGTCGGGAGGTGCACGAACCCTTGCATAAATTAAATAAAATGGAGATGAAAATTGGTCTACTTTGAATAACAATCGCATTATTTTGAGGTTTATTTCATCGGGAGGGAAAATTATGGATGTTTCATACCCAATAGCGCACTTTTATGTTAATAATTTAACCCAGTCAATGAGGATAAAGTGAAATTTAAAGAATGGGCTATTGAAAATAGCCATGGGATATGATTTCTAATTTTATATTCAATTCAATTCAACTCAGTACCCTTCAGTCAGCAAATAAATGCCATATGGTAGAGGGGTCGTACCTGATCATTTCAGGAGAAGGCTCCTATGTCAGTGGCGACTTTGACATCATTGTTAAATTGAATTTTTACTAAATGTGGACTTTTGCCAGAAAGGCTATTCCATTGTCAAATCGCATTAAAAAAGTAGGACCAATAGTAAGCATCTTTCTTGGCACGAAACTCGGTCAAAGGATTTCAGTGCTTATGTCTACTCCTATAATGGTTGTAATGTTCTAATTTGTAATGATCAGCAATCAACAGCATTGGCACTAGCACTTTTATACACTGGACACACTATGAACTTAAAACTAGTTTAAGTCTGCTAAACTAGATTACCTTAGTTAGTGTGTCCTTCCATAGTTAGCTAAACTCGTTTATTTCTCGGTTAAAACTCGGTTAGTGTAAACGACTTTTAGAAA
>JAQGAE010005743.1:0-10899 GCA_034696685.1 Julus scandinavius
ATTTTGGTATATTTTCCATATATTGGTAATTTATTTTCAAACATATTTATCGCATATTATTTTTCCATATGGGTATACACGGATCAAGTATTTAAATCTTTGATTTAAAAAAATATATTTGAGAAACTAACACTTAAGACGAAAAAAATTAGTTATCAACTGAACTAATGAAAATGTTTCACTTTGCTTCAAAATATAATGAAGTTGCAGAAAAAACTCGGATGAAGCAAAAATGTTACAGGACGTCATTTGTATAGTGGACATGTTCACTTGCCAAGAATTCCCACAATTGCAACACATGTTACTCACCATAAAATACTTTGAACGAATAAATAAAAGTATATACATGATCATGGTACGTTATACGTAAATATGAAAATCAGGATTGAAATACTCCTGAATTCTTTGAGTTTATGCTCAACTACATGCATTTCCAATTCTTGCTTCAGAATAAGCATTTTGAATTCATGCTCTTCTTTGGCATGACGCTAAGCATGCAAAATGCACGAGAAAATATTGATAGCCAATCACAGACAGTATTAATTAGCCTTTATCTGTGAACTACGTGGATATCTCCATGTTTGCTAAGCCAAGACTTTATTTTAAGCCAAGGTTTAAGAAATAGTCTAAAGCTTGACCCTTAACTTAATCTGAGTTGGAAATCACCGAAAAGTTTAATACCAGAATTTAGTCTAGAGGTGTGGTTTAGATATGCTTTGGCTTAAAATAATACAAAACTAATTTAAACTGCAATGTATATCCCCACTGTACGTTATGTAGATTGGAGAGAAACAATTAGTTAGCGATGAGATTGCATCAAAATACAAGTATCAACTAGATCAACTGCTCTCAACGGAAAACTTAGTCAGGTTGTAATTTGCAAATCTGTAGAAGGCAAAAATAAAATAAAGAAGTATTTAAAAAAGAATACAAACCTATTTCAGTATCCTTACAACGCTTGCCTTTGTTAAATACAGTAATTGTAAATGAGTTTACATCTAATGGAATGTCACTGTAAAAGAAAATCAGAATTGTATTAACATTAAAGAGCAGCATGTGAATTACACACTGTACATGCTATTCTTAACTTTTCTGAACTATTTTTGAAACAGTTTCTGTTGGTGCAAGCCGATATTCTTAAATATGTTAATTTAAATGCAATATTAAGTTAATATGTAAAAGAATATATTAAAATAATAGAACATACTCAAGAATAAATTCTTCATTCCACACAGGATCTGGAGCATCCCTCACTCTTGTACGACACACTTTAACATCTCCAAGAGCCAGAATACAGTAAGGGTGTGGAACGAATTTTAGTGGAATCCTGTGTGCATCAAGAATAGTAATTTGCAAACTCCGTAATTCCTTCAGATCTTTAATATTTGGACTTTTTAAAGTCTGTTGTGCACAAAATGGTCGAAGCGCCTGCATCCACTCCTTGAAACATAAAAGACAACTGAAATCAGTTTTTTGCAAACTGAATATAATTTCTTTGCATAAGTAGCATGGGACGTCAAATGTTACATATGGCAGTTCTAGCTTGGCTTCCACCTTGATAAAAGACGAACAAAGAAATGGTATGGTATATAAGAAAAAGAGTGATAAAGAATAATATAATTATAATAAAGGAATTTGCAAGTTTCATATGCGCAGTTTTCAATAACTATTATTTTGAAATCAAAATCTAGCTGTCAGTGGAAGAAATATAGCTGATTTGAACTGATTTGATCAGGGCCTTACAAATGACCCTTGAGCATGCATTTAAAACTGCAATTGAGTATTCTTACCTGTGCTGAATCTTGAGTGCTAGCGCACAAATAATAAACCATACTTAAACACGGTAGTGCTTTTTCCACTAACTGGAAGCAGTTTGACCTGCACATTAGGAATACAAATTTTACTGCAACAAATACAATTTCAATACGAAAGAATAAAAGAAAAAAATGCTTACCTTTCAAAAAAGCTATCATGAACCATATACATAGAAGTGTAACCAAGGTCAATTAATCCCTTTGGTTTTGTTCTCTGCAATAAGAAAAAATAAGAAAACAAATTTCAATGGTTTTAGCTTACAAAAGATGCAAACACAAATATCTATATCAAGGCTATCTCCTTCAAAACGAGCTGGGCGTCCCCCTACCACTTTATCCTTACTATGAGGAGGCTGTTGTCTGCTTCGATCCATGGCCAACCAACTATTCCTCCTGTCGCTGGCTCTGCGAGTGGACAAGTCAAGTTGTCCAAGCTCTACCACGTGCAAGTTGTGTGTAACATACATTCATCGCGATTCCGAGAAATGGAAGTTTCCTAGGACAGGACACTGTCTCCTAATTTTCCATCGTCTAATCGCATGAAAAAAGACGGTCCCATAGAAAGTGATTGTTTAGCATGGCTCCATGAGGCTCAGTTCATCTCTCCACATGGAGATGGTGCCCATGTGAAAAAGATGTTGTTTGTTTGGGGGATTTTTAACGTTGGCCTATTATTGCAACACGAGGACTAAACACCAACGCCAGGGGATGGGCCTTCAACACCTACCTGGGAATTTAGCCTACGAGGGGGGACTTCCACTCCCTCTCGAGGGATCTTTAACGTGCAACAATCGACACGGGATCTCGGTTTAAACTATCATCCGAAAGAGCCGCCACTTTTGGGAATTTCTCCCATCTGTAAAATTGCCACCGACCTCGATCTGAGAGCGAACCCAGCATCTTAAGGCGCGTATACATATGCAAGCAGAACGCGATCCGAACGTTTTGCGAACCGTACGGCTCGCAAGTCTCGCTCAATTGGTACGTGCACGCGAAACAAATAGTCGATTCGTCGTTCGTTGCAAGTATGAAACGAACGTGCTGGTAGGCGAGAATGGCTCCTCAGGTAAATGTTTTTTCTAATTGTTAATGTAAATATGTTTTCTGTTTTAGAAATGGAGTTGTTCTGCCTTTATAAATGCAATTATTCGCGTTCGTCGCGAAAGTTGGCTCGTGCTTTGCTCAGGGATAGTTCGGGGAAATTTGTTTTTAGGCGAACGGTTCGCGAGCCGTTCAGAGACATCCGTAAACTGCTCGGAACGCGTTCTGCTCGCATATGTATACGTGCTTTCAGGATCGAGAGGCAAGCACGTAACCCACTTGACCGCCGGCGTCGGCTGAAAAAGGTGTGCAGAATTCTGCATAAAATAATTTGCCCGAAATAATTCTGCAGAAAATTACTTTTTTTCTGCATAAAACATTCTGCACAAAGAATTTTGCATAAAATATTTGCACGCCACAGAATTCTGCAGAAAAAATTCGCAAACAAATATATATTTGCAGTTGAAGCATACCAATATGAAAATGACATGGAGAAATTTTGCAGAAAATATTCCCAGTATAATAAACCCCTCTAATCACATTCACATCACATAATATTTACTGTATTTTACGGACTATAAGACGCACTATTTTCTTCAAACAATTGCCTCCGAAATTCAGGTGCTTCTTATACCCGCATCTTATACTACTTGTTTTTTTTTTTTAAATTGCTTAAAAATTAAGGTGCGACTTATAATCAGTAGCGTCTTATAGCCCATAAAATACAGTAATAAATATGAGCATTTATAACCTTAATGGTTATGAAGTCCCAGTACAGTGGAATCTCGATTTACGAACGTCTCTATTTACGAACACCACATGCTGTTTCGATTTAAGAACGGGACAAAACCCTGTGTGCAACCAAAATGTGCAAAGTTTTAGTGAATATGGTGTTAAGAAGAATCACAAACGTATAAATTATGATTTAAAAAAGTAAATTATAGCTAAACATGAAAGTTGTGATCGCATTTTGGATCTTGCCAAGGAATACAACATAGTGAAATCGACGATCTGCACTATTCTAAATAATAAACATGCGGTTTCTTGTTTGGTAATTAAACTGTTTTCTTCTAATATTACTGTTATATGTGAACCTTCCATGCATTTGTAACGTATCTAACACTATAGAACCTTGATCAGGTTGGTGTTGTGCAGAGCCCCAAAAGCACCTATCGACAACACAAAATTGATTCAAATATGTGAAATTTCGGCAGAGTCGTTGATAAGGTGGAATTGACAAGGTTTACAAGCTCGCAGTGCCCTCTATTGGCCAATAAGTGAAGCACATGATAGTGACTGAATGAGCATGATACTTGAGAAGAATAGGACGTTATAACTGTGCAATTCCAATTTGTTTTAATTATAATGGAAATGGTAAGAAGATACCATACCCTGCCCTGAAGAACTCCGAAGGAACTAGTGTATTCCTCTGCTGTTTCGATCAGGCAGGAAAATTTGTGTGTAATATGTTAGGTTAAGTAACAAGTGTAGGGAAGTCCAGGGCTTAAAGCTTGGCCCACAAAAGGGTATGTTCGACTGAGTCAAACGCCCAGGCCATATCTGCCATGAAAGTATAGGTGGGAGCCTAGGATTCGCCAACTGCCTTCTAATTATGGTTTGGAGAATTGTGAGGTTGTATCATGTACTCCTGCCTCTTTGGAAGGCTGTTTGTTCCTGTAAAATTATATTGCTTGCATCCGCCAAGTGAAGTTATGCCTTGCGATCATGGACATGTACAACTTGGCTGGGTGTCATTCCAATCTAAGAAGTCTGTAGTTGGCTGGATTTTACGGTCGCCTTTTTTGTGTATGGGGAAAATGTATGTTAGTCCACTGGGAGGGAAAGGTGTGGGAGGATTGTGCATAGTTAAAGGTTGCCAGGAGTTTATCTATTAGTAGGTTATTAGGTATGTTTTTAAAGAGCTCAGCTGAAATAAGATCATGGCCTGGGTCCTTATGGTTGGGAGTGTTTTTAATAGCTTTAAGAAGTTATTTTGTTGAAGGGGTTCTCTGGTTGGGTTAGTGGTATTACAGTGAGAAAGGCTGAGCTTTTGAGTTTATTCAGATAGTTCGTGGTTGCCCTTTTTGTGTGATTTGGAGAAGGGAGACGGACCAATAATAAGCATCCGTCTTGACACAAAGCTTGGTCAAATAATTTGACTGATTATATCTACTCTTATAGTGGTCATTAAGATTAGGAGGAATTAGAATCGTCGGTCTTTATTACAGTGCACGACAGATGTTTAGCCTCATCTCATTGTTGGCATTTATAACAATCACATAATGAATTATAGTGAACGAATACATTACTTGAGTTGTTGCTTTATTTAAACAACAATAATTGAAAAAAATTAAAAAAGTATGAAAAATACAAAAAAACTCAATTTTTACACTTCAGGGTCTGACAAAACTTTAGCCTCACTCCTCAAAAATATAAATTAATATTTCGTGTAGCCTCCGTGACTCAAGAATAGCTACCATTCGACAGAGCAAAGATTCATGCAAGTTCTGTATATATTTCTGGTCTAGTTCATCTACATAAACCTTTCTGGCAAGTTGCCCCCATACATTTTCAATAACGTTATTGTCAGATTACAGTGCAGGACATTGCAATAGGTTGATTTTTCTTGCCTTAAATCATTCACTAAACGACTTTTGCTGTGTGTATAGCTGCAACATCCTGTTGAAAAGTCCATTTATTTTTGCCATCCTCCATCCTTCACATGGTAAATGTTGGGAAAGTAATGTTATGCATGTATCTGCATTAATCTGCCCATTGATGAACTCAATGCAGGTGTTACCTTTGAATCTAATGGCTGTCCATATCATTACAGATCTCCCACCCATCTACCGTCATCACATGGTGATGTCAGGCTTGGTGTAGGCCATGGAAATAATCACCAAACTTTCTGGTCCATCTAAGTTCAATTTTTTTCATCGATGAATATAATTTTCTGCCATTCTTTTACCCATGCCACGTGATCATGGGCAAATTGCAATCAGGCATCTTTATGTCTGGGTTGGAGCTTTGGCTTCTGTTTAATCATTAGTCATATTAGGTGTGGGACACTTTGCAATGGTGAATTGTAACATGCAGAGGCTTGCTTTCACTCCCGCTTTGATCATGACACTTCTGGCAGCCAGTTGAGTTTGATGCCACACGATGCACATGGCGTTCATCACAAGCAGACAGACATTTCTTTCTTTCAGTGCGAAGAGCCTTTGCACTGGTCTGGATTATTAACGTAATTGTTAATAACCTTTGCACTTTTATTTAATCGTTTTGCATCCTCCCGATTGGAGAGATTCAGATGTTTTAAGGCCTCAGCCTGACCTTTTTCTTTCTCGGCCAGTGGTGTACCTCTTTCCATGTTTAGATTGATAAAACCTGTCACACAGTGTCGTAACTACCTCAGATAATGTTTTCTTATCAATCTGTAGTGAATAGTAATTACTTTGGCATGTTTATCAAATTGTGTAAAAAATAATTCAGACAATCACATTATCAAATCACAAAACCTGGGTCAAAAGCACAAGCATCAACAGCACCACATACCTTACAATATTGTCCATTCATACATGAACCAACAACTCAGGCAACCGTAACATTAAAACCATATAGACGTGGTCCATTATTTTGGAAGATTAGTGCTATGTACGGTCTAGAGGATCATGATGTCCTTACTCAAGTAATGTATTCATTCAATTTAATTCATTATGGGATTGTTATAAATGCCAACAAGGAGGTGAAGCTAAACATCTCTCGTGCACTGTATGTCCTCCGTAGAAGCAGACCTAGAAGGACGTGGTTTCTAGCGAACAGGGTCAGAAGGATAGAAGCAGGTTGAATGTGAACAGGATGTGAAGGCTACTGGTAAGCCCACCATGATAGTTCTCTGGCATGGACCACTGGGGATGTCATAGAGCATTTAGGATCAGGTGGCTGGGTCGGGAAAGAAAGAAACAGGGGTGGGAAGATAAGAAATGATAGCATGAAGATATTGGACATGGGTTGGAGGTGGGTCGAGCATTTAGTAAGAGAGAAGTGAACATTCAGGCAAACTGTGGGAAAAACAAAATTACGAACGTTTTGAATGCAAACAGCATTGTTCAGATTATTTGTTCTTGTTTGTTTATGCGAAGTTGGCTTGTTCTTTTCCTACAGCTAGTGCTCAAGAACCTTAGACACTGCGTGTTTTACAAACCTCTTAAAGGAACATTTACATATATTCGGTCCGCCGCACCGCAATTCCAGTAAACTACATATTCCACAATCTGTTCCGAAATAACAAGGATGGCGTCCTTGATGTCCATTTTAAGCATTTGCAGCTAGGGTTATGCAGTAAGGCAATTCTCTCCTTAAGCCTGTATTTCAGCAGTTCATAGATTGTTGGAGGTCGAAATTATCATCGGAATGATCCCTTGGTGGAGCTCAGAACCTCATATGAGCACTTCTATTGTTCTTTCTTTGTAAGCGCGATTCACAGTTTAAATGTACTTCCGAAGTTTTACAAACTATTACGGAATCCATTTAATGATCATGAGTGGTCTCTAACGCATGTGTGCTCTGTGTTGTACACAAGTGAATCCGAGATGCAGTGATTTAATTGAATTCATAGCAAATTGACCATCTACATAACCCAAATCATCAATAATTTTCTTTAAATGGTTTCCCGTATTATCAACGAACTATATACTGTGAGCACCAAAAGTCTTCATCCCACCCATATTTTCAGATGTAAATAGCTATAAAATAAAAACTACTTTATGAAACTTAAAAATTCTTTTACTATTTCTTTATTGAATTGTTTTTGACTTCATGTAAAAGTTTCAGGTCAAAGGAAATTCATTTAAATTAATTATTAACAAATTAAGACAAACTCATCAATTTTTATGAGTAAAAAATCATCATCCAAGGACATTTATCCCTCAAAAATAAAGTGGCACTTACAATTTACATATAAAATCTGCTTATAAGCAGAAGAGAATAAAAAGCTGCTGGCATCATTTAAATGCCAAAAATGTTACAAAATGAAGAAGAGAAGAGAAACCAGTGAAGAAGTAAGAAAATTGATAGTACAGTTAAGAAATGAAGAAAAAACCATTTGCTGAAATTGCGATAATAGTGAATAAACCAGTACCAGCAGTTAAGTCGATCATTAAAAAATAAAAAGAGACTGGAAAAATTGAAACTTTGCCTCGATCTGGTAGACCAAAGCTCTCTCGCATTGTAAAACATGTGTTGTATGTGAAATTGAAAAAAATCCTTTGTCATCAGCATTAACAGTTGCTAAAACTCCTCAATTTCTACTGAAACTCCAGTTAGTGTCAGCACAATAAGGCAGGTGCTTAATGATGTTGACCAAGAAAAGCCTTACATATCCAAAGTCAATAAAAAGAAAAGATTGGCTTTTGGTAAGAAGTATAAAAACTTTGATTTTTATATTGGAGCAATGTGCTTTTTTCAGATGAGTGTAAAATTGAACTTTTTGGAACAAAACAATGGCCTAAATTTTGGAGAAGAGCAAACTCAAGAGTTCCATCAGCATAATGTTATTTATCAGTAATAGTTTGGAGGTGCATGTCATCATCTGGAGTGGGCAAATTGGTGTTTGTGGAGTCAACAATGAAACAAACAAATTCATTGCCATCTTTTGCCCATTTAAGGTTGGGTCTAATTTGGACATTCCAACAAGACAATGACCCCAAGCACAAATCCAAGCTTGTGATGGAGTGGTTGCTTTATAAGTTTCAAAAATACTTGACCACCCTCCCCAATCCCCAGACTTGAACCCAATTGAACATTTGTGCGAACATTTAGATAAGCAAATAGGAAAACATCAGATTTCCAGTATTTCTAAGTTGAAAGAAGTCATCTTAGAAGAGTGGCACCGGATCTCAGCAGAAGTAACTAAGAAGTTATTGCAATCGATGCCAAGACGATTGGCAGCAGTTATTAAAAGCCAGGTGGACCAACAAAGTACTGAAGTAGTACTAAAGTTTCTTTTATAGTTTTAAAATATTAGCCATATGTCCTTGGATGATGACTTTTGACTCATAAAAATTGACGAGTTTGTCTTAATTTGTTAATAATTAAGTTAAATGAATTTACTTTGACCTGAAACTTTTACATGATGTTAAGAACACTTCAATAAAGAAATTGTAAAAGAATTTTTAAGTTTCATAATTTAGTTTTTATTTTATAGCTATAAACATCTGAAAATATGGGTTGGATGAAGACTTTTGGTGCTCACAGTAAAGTTGTATCGAAATATACAAACCTTAGGGTTTTCATAAAACAGAAGATTTTGCTCCATGCCAAGAACTTGCAGTACAAAGTACATGTGTTTCCATTTCTTTGAATGCTGGCCTGTATATATTATAGAAATTGATTAAAATCACATTATTAGCACAAAGGAATATACAACTGTCATTCATACTTACTCTTTTTATGTAGATATCCCGTCATGCGAATACCTCTGTTTTTGCGACTCAGCAAACCAGTCTCTCGACTTTCTCGAAGTGTTGCATAAATATCCTCGGACTTTCTCTGTGCAATCTCACCATTATTAGAACCATCTAGTTCAGAAAAATTCTGAAAAAGCCTAATTATTACATAATGCAACAAAATACTGATGCCTTATTATATACAGAAAAACTATAACAAAATAATTCAAAGCAAACATCTCCGTAAACAACAAGGGCGGATCCAGAATTGTTTTGGAGAATTCGATCAATACAAAGCACATTTTCCGTACATTTTTTACACGTTAATAAAGAAAAGTATGTTATTGTGAAATGTTTTAAACAACATGATCCTTATACTCCTGGGCAAGATGAATGCACAATGCTACTATGCTGACTTTTACAAATTACGTGGATGTTTCTAGAAACAATGCATATGGAAATAAACAATAATTGATTTATCTAGGTCTAATGGGTTGCAAAGTCCAAAACGATAGTTATGGTGGAGAGATGCATTGTTTTCACAACCAGAAGGGTTCTAGAAAGTGACAGAAGGGAGACAGGTTAAATATTTTCAGTTTGTGTGCTTCTGCAATAGATCTCTTCTAACATGAATTTGAAATTCTGCTATTAGAAACATTATAAGAATTCTTCGAACGTCACTGGAATTTTTGACATTCCCGACTAAAAAAATTCTGTCGTTGGTTAAACCAATCAAAAGGCATAACCTAAGGAGAGGCCTGGGCCAGTGCCACTATTAAGTCGACAAGACAACAATGCTAAAAAGAACAGCTCAGAAACTTAGTCAAAATCATGTTTCGATAGCGCTACTTTTGGTTGGATGCGACATAATAACTGATACTTTCGAATGGCCAGCAAGAAGCCCTAAAATTAACTTAATTCAATTAAGTTAATTTTAGGTTATTTTAATATAAGTTTATTCTGAGAATAGCCAATTTAACACTAAAGATAACGATAAAGTATTGATCTCATTATATCCGAGTTGAGAACATTTCTAAATGACGTTTTTCATCTACGTATCTTGTTCTTCAATTTTTAATTATAATCCAGAATAAAACCTTCTGGCGTCGTGCATGTGTTATCTTATAATTTTGAAACGTGCTTATACGTGTTAATCATGATTTTAGGTTTAGACAGATTAGCATACTTCACAAAATTGTGTAAAAACTGGTTTTTTACTTATTATTATAACATGCTAAAGTCTAGCACCTAAAGAAAGTCACAGCAGAAACGTCGTGTTAAGCAAAAAGCGTATTGGTTGTGACATCAACTTGCCTCCATAATAATTAGTCATTTCTATACAATACTTTTAAATTAACAGATTAATAGCATAAGGTTTTTTCGGTTAAAAACTGTATTTTTTTGTTTTTTTTGCTTGGTATTAACTTGTCCAGGAGTGTAAGCTGCATCATGTAGGCCTACAGAATGTGCGGTATGTACGTATATGTTCAGGGTCGGTGCCAGGCTATATTGTAGCCTATTTGCCTAGTTCACGATGCATCGACCGACGTCGTCCGCCGGTCGAGGCGGAGCTTAAATTTTAGAAGAAAAACGTCACA
>JAQGAE010005744.1:0-10898 GCA_034696685.1 Julus scandinavius
CATCATGGGGGATTAAATTTAGCTTAAAGCAGAATCACAATCATTACCATCAGGATTCACAGGAGTTAAAATGCACACCAATCAATGATTACAAGGGACCATGTAAACTTAGTGTAGGCACAAGAAACCTATGCAGCAGACATTCCTCAAGCACAATATACACTATTAGGAGCACAATCCTAAGGTAATAACCCACCCCATGCAAAACACCTAGCATCCAAAAGACGCCATGCAACCATTCATATGAATAAAACTGAGCATTTAAAATACAATAGCATGAAGTAAAAATAAAATAAATAAATAAAATAAGATAAAATAAAATAAATAGATAAATAAAAGGTAAATAAAACCCATTCCTAAACACTCACTCGCAAACATGGAGCCATAATCATCGCACAGCCACACCAGAATGGCTAATACAACAATGCTGGGTAGACCAGAGCGGATCTAAGGAGGCCTGAAAGTGTACGGAGGCCCGTAAGGGTCCACTTTTCTTCCATAGTGCCAATTGCTTAGGGGGCGCTGCCAGCAGTCATTAGATTAGAGGAATGGCGGGTAATTCGAGGCTGTGAGTACAACCTCTCATGCAACTCAGGGATCCGATATGGATGCACTTGTGACACGAAAAATGAACCATGTTGTGTGAAAGGCTGAGGCATAGGGGATCGAGGGAACAAGAAAGAGGGGGGAGGGAGACGAAAAGGGAACATGGAAGGCAGAGTTAAGTGTATGGAAGAGAAGCCTGATGCAGGATGCGGGGGAGGACCGGGGACCTGCTAATAAAGGCTTTTTACACCTTTTATCGAACTTACACTCCTTCTCGACCTTGGAGAGAGGAGCTTGAAATGGCTTTGGCCAATCAAGCCCTCCCGAAGTATGCAGACTGGACAGTCACCGCTTTGCCCGGCTTGGACACGTTAGCCGAAGTAGAAAGGTGCAACGACATTTGTCAGGCGGTGACATCAGCGATCTATTTCACCATCGTCCCAGGCATCCGGAAGACCCTCTTCCAAGGTTTCGCAAGGACCCAGTGTCATGAGATTTTATGACACATCCAACAAACTTATGAGCCCGGCTCTCGGGAAAGACGCTGGCAACTCCAGTGTCAGTTTTTCTTCGGATTAATCAGACTGAGACCATAGAGAGCTATATTGCTAGGGTCGAGGCCATGGCGGGTCACTTTGAAGAGGTGGATCGCAATGTCCCAGATAAAAATCTAGTATTGTAATTGTTTATGGGTCTTCCATCAAAATACACGCTCAAAATAAAACTTATTCATGGTAGTCCGATTCAGATTTCTCCACGTCCCGAGTCAATGCTTCGCTGATCGCCGAGGCTAATACAATGCACTTTGCCGAGCAGAACTTGGGCAGTTCTGCTGGCAACTCAACGAGCGATGTGCTCTGGGCGGGGCAGGGATTTCGGGAGGTGGCCAGATTTAAAGACATGCACACATTGTGGAAAGTCTGGCCATCTGCAAGATCGCTGCTGTGTATTACACAGTAAGCCCACCGTAGCCAACCCTAAACCACTGGCCACAAAAACAAAAAGACGTGGCCGGAAACAAAAGTCCTAAGGAGCACCTCGCCAGCTGAATGAAGTCACGGTGGATCATTTGGACTTTGATCCGAAATGGTTCTCTTTTGAGATCTTGATGGCAGGCACGACAGCCAACACTAAACAGGGGGAGTGGACATGTGATTCCGGCGCTGGGATAAGTTTGACAAATGATAAATCCTAGTATGCCAACTATAGGGCCATTGATCCCATCAAGATGAGCTCATTCTCAGGCACTTTTTCCATCGAGGGCAAGAGGACAGTGCTGATGTCAGTCCTTGTCGGCGGCGTAACGAAATTCGTAGTCGTCAGGGACTTGGCTTATGTCCCCAGCAGCCGAAGGAATCTCCTGTCATCCTCCCAGTTGGCTAAGTCAGCAAAATTTACTTGGACAGGAGATGCCGACAGGATAAGGGTAAAAAACCCCAAGGGGGACCATATTATGAAGTTCGAGCAGAGAGATCTACTATATCATACAAAAGCGATCCCCAGGACTGACTTGTGGAAGACCAATTTAGAGTCAAATTCCACAGGTCAGTCGGCGCCTGGAAAGGTGACAGACCTTGCTTTGTGGCACGCCAGGCTGTGTCACATGAACACTGATTTGATCATTAAGATCTTGAAATCTAGTCTGTGAGGGGATTTCTACTAATTAAGTATTCCCCACTCATGTCACATATGCCTACAAAAGAATGCGCGTCGCCCAACAGCGAAGGCTTTCAAAAAAAGGTTAACCAAGGTGCTGCTCGAATTGGTCCACGCAGACCTTTGGGGGCCCTCTGCATTCCAATCTGGGCAGGGATGCAGGTATTACCTTGTTATCATTGATGACTTCTCCCATTGGAGTACGGCGTATGCCATCACCAACAAGACTAAGACCATGGAGTGCATCAAGCATTATGTTCGCAAAATGGAATGTTAGGCTGGGCATAAATTAAAACTCTGGTCCGTGTTTTCTTTTTCCTTTTCGTGGTGTGTGGGGGCTGGCTGCATTGCCATCTTGATGTCAAGTGTGCTTTCTTATATGGTGCACTTGACATCCCAGTCCTCATGAAACCCACCCCCCAGAAAGGCTTCATCAAGGTTGGAATATGCTAGTGGAGTACCTTGCGTGAGGCGTTGCAATATCGGGGTCTCATACCACTTGCCACTTGCGAGTGCATCTATTGATTGCGATGGGATGCACTGATGAATGACGAGGACGACCTGCTGGTCCACAGTAGGAATAGTAGGGTCAAGGCCGAGGTGATTAGAAGCCTTCGGGAGTTGTACGACATTAAAAACCTCAGACCTGTGAACCTCTTCCCGGGGATCCATATCAAACAGGGATCGGACTACGTGAGCATGAGTCAGACTCCCTACATTGAGACCTTAGTAAGCCGGATGCACATGGTCACTGTGAAGACAGCAAAGGATCCACTGTAATGTCCCATCAATTTATGCATGGAGGGACGGAAGTAATTCCATATCCTTATCGAAGTCTTGTTAGCTCATTGCTGTACATCGCCAGGATGATGCGACCTGATATTTTGGTCACAGTGAATACATTAGCCAAATTCAGTAGTACACCCTCAATAGTGGGTGTACTACTGAATTTGGCAAAGAGTTTGCTGAATTATGTCAGCCAGATGAAAAACAAATGTCCGATACTCGTCAGGAGCGATGTTTCCAGGATAAGGGCGTACACTGTTGCATCCTCGGGGGTTCGATGTGGATACTAGCCACTCCGTATCGGGATGATAATAATGATGGGTCATTCCTCGATTACATGAAATTCGAAGAGGCAAACCATAATAGCTTAATCTACCATGGATGTGGAGCTTATGGCTTCCATCGACTTGGTAAAAGAATTGATTTAGCTATCTGCAATTCTGAAGGAAATGTTGCCGGCATTGCTCCAGTGTAATCCTGGACCAGCCCTCTTCCTGGATAACTAGTCTGTGATTCATGCCATCCTCAACGAGGTGGAGAATGGCACAACCAAATATTTCAATCTGAAACTTCGGTTTGTGAGGGACCATTTTAGGAAGGGTCTATTCCAACTTAAATTTGCCGGGACCAAGATTAACCTAGCAGATCTGCTAACCAAGCCCTTGTTCTCCGACTGAATAAACCAGCTAACCCCTTATCTAAATTAATTTGTTTTCGACTTGTTATGTAAAAGATATTCCTGTAAAAACGGAGAAGCTTGTTGTTCTGTTTCCGTGACATTGTGCATTTTAATCTTTTAACTATATTTAATATGTACATATTTATTAACGAGTTTTTTAACCTGCTTTTGGTGATGAAGGGTGGTCCCTGGAAACCTAATGGGATAAAGAAATGATTATTAAATAGATTTAATTAATAGTAAAAAAATGATTGGTTTAAGGAGGGATTTTCCTTTTTCCCTCCTTTAAAGGACTTCCTTGTGAGACTTGGATTTTGGGACATGTTAGCCTGGTCACACTAGTTTTGGTTGGCCATGTTTTGTTTCTTTAATCTAGCCATGCACTCTTCGTTTGGCCTCTAAAGGGTCAAGAGGTTCGGCTTCCTCATCACCTGAAAGGGACTCAATTTGGAAAATGCTTAACACTGTAATGATTCGATTTTTCATTATAAGTGCATTAATCCCTAACGAGATGAAGAAACTGTAAGTGTATGATATTCGCTAATTAAAAGAAATACTTACCAAATGAATACGGTATCCTGGCGTTGTTCCTCGGGACAGGAGGTCCCTGAATAGTAAGGGACACAACAACAGGAACTCGGCAAACATGGTCTCGTCTAACTGGTTCCGTCTGTCCAATGTCGAGGTGGACACTCTCCGAAATGAAACTGGTCGACTCGTTAAACATCTTTAGCAGAAAACCGGCGAAGGGCCTGAATTTTTAACTTATATAAGGCGTTTCCGAGGCTGAGATTAGGAAAAAATTTTAAGGGATACTAAGGGAAAAATCACCTTTGTTAAGGCCGATAAGGCCAATAAATTGGTAGCCATGCCTAAACATTTATATAAGAAAAAGATGCTAACCCTGCTCAGCGACCCTGAAACGTATGTGCAATTACCGTCCTCCCCGCTGACGAGTAACCAAAATCAGGTTAACAAAATCGTCAAGAACTGGCTTGATAATAAATTTATTACTCCTAGAGAGCATAAAAAGCTTACTTGTAACAACGGTATAACCCCAAGAATGTACAGTCTGCCTAGGAATTTGGTGCAGATTACAGGAAGGACGGAAACATTTGTAAAAAATGGCTTTGAGTTTGCTAACCTCATGCAGGGTATCCGAGTTCCTGAAGGGGAGAGAATTGTGTCTTTTGATGTGTGCTCCCTTTACACTAACACCCCCTAGAGAGAATCGAGACTATTGTGGAGGATAAATGGGAGAAAATTAAACTCCTCACCTCCATACCTATGAAGGATTTTATTGAGGGATTGCTATTGTGTCTTAATTCCACTTTCTTTGATTTTAATGGTAAAACATACCGTCAGATATTCGGGATAACTATGGGGTCACCCATTTCTGCTATTGTATCAAACCTGGTGATGGATGAATTGGAAAATGAAGTTAGATCCGTCTCTTAAGTAACTCCCACGTTTTTAAAGAGATACGTGGATGACGTATTTGCAATCATGAGACCCGAACAGATTATGGAATACAAACGTGAGATGGAAGGGTTTCACCCCAGACTCACGTTCACCACAGAGCTGGAAAGCGATTCAAAGTTGAGCTTCTTGAACGTTCTTGCCATTAGGAACAATGAAGGCACCATTGACACTGAGTATTACAAGAAGCCCACCCATTCCGGCAGATATTTGGATTTTTTGTCTTACCATGACACTAAACACAAGCGAAGCATGGTCAGATCTGTGTTAAACCAGGCCTTAAATCTTACCTCACTAAACGATGCCAAAGAACGGATCTTAGCTAAGAGTGTAGTCCTCCTTCAAAAGAATAATCATCCCCTGGATTTCATCCTAAAAATAAAAAATGAAATTTTGCGTCCTAAAGTGGCTTAGGCCTGAAATGATAATGCTCCAAAAAAACAATTTCTAGCTATACCTTTTAAGAAAGGCCTTCCTGTAAAAATCAACTCCTTCCTTAGTGAGCATAACGGAGCCGCCGCCTCCAGGAGCCGTAATACAGTTAAATCCTTCCTGCCTTCTTTAAAAGATAGTCCCTGCGGCCTCGCGTAGTGAGGTCGTCTATCAGATCCCGTGTAGTTCATGTAAGTTTGTTTACATTGGACAGACAAAAAACATGTTGGCAAAAAGAATACAGCAGCATCAATACGATGTTCGTAATATGAAGGTAGCCAATAGCTCGATTGTTAACCACGTGTGGAGCGAATGCCCTGTGCATCAAATTAGTTGGGGCCTGAGTAAAATTATCTCAAATGAACCCCGTCTCAGATAAGACTGTTAAAAGAGAGTGTACACATTCAACGTCATCCTAATACTATGAATCTGGCTATCCATCGGGGATCTAGCCCATTGAAATACCAGGAAATTTGTAAGAATGGAACCCAGTATAAGCGTACTCAGATGAGACCCCCCAGGAAAACAGGCAGGCCTACCCCTAATAGAGGTACTGGAATATGCCCTCTCACCTACCCTAATAACATCGATCCTAAGAATACTAATAGGGTACCTGTTAATAAACATGTGAATGTGAATTCAAATACTATTACAAACGTCTGTAATGGTTCTTAAACTTACAGCACCCCTGGGGGGTAACATTGGTGCTGACCATGCACATGATGGATTTTCCCGAAAAAAAAAGGCCCACCTAAAGTTCGTACTGACCTTTTTCCCGGTCAATCCCCCTCATCCTGCATCAGGCTCCTCTTCCATACACTTAACTCTGCCTTCTATGTTCCCTTTTCGTCCCCCTCCCCCCTCTTTCTTATTCCCTCGCTCCCCTATGCCCCAGCCTTTCACACAACAAAGGTCATTTCCCGTATCACAAGTGCATCCATATCAGATCCCTGAGTCACATGAGAGGTTGTACTCACAGCCGTTTTCGAATTATCCGCCATTCTTAAAATCCAATGCCTGCTGGCAGCGCCCCCTTAGCAATTGGCACTATGGAAGAGAAGTGGTTCCTTACGGGCCTCTGTACACTTCCAGGCCTCTGTACACTTCCAGGCCTCCGTAGATTCGCTCTGGTCTACTTTGCATTGTTGTATTAGCCATTCTGGTGTGGCTGTGCATTGATTATGGCTCCAGGTTTGCAAGTGAGTGTTTAGAGATGAGTTTTATTTATTTATCTTTTATTCATCTTTTATTTATCTATCTATTTTATCCTATTTTTTTATTTATTTTATTATATTGTATTTTAAATGCTCTGTTTTATTCATATGAACATCGATGCTAGATGTTTTTCACAGGGTGGTTTATTACCTTAGGATTGTGCTCCCTAATAGTGAATATTGTGCTTGGGGAATGTCTTCTGCATGGGTTTTTTATGCCTACACTAAGTTCACATGGCCCCCTGTGATCATTAATTGGTGTGCTTTTAAACTCCTGTGAATCCTGATGGTAATGATTGTGATTCTGCTTTCAGCTAAATTTAATCCCTTATGATGATGTGCACCGCCACTCTGGATAGCAAATTCATACACCCCCTGGTTAGTTGCAATACGTGAAAATGGCAACGTATTAATGATGATTATAATTATGTAATGTTTTGTTTACTTTTGGTGCTGTCTTCCATTAAAAATGTATTTTTTATCGTTTAGCCCCTGTGGCCTGATGAAGTCCGTTAAACGGACGAAACATTGCTGCTAATAAAGGCTTTTTACACCTTGTATCGACCTTACACTCCTTCTCGACCTTCTAACCTTATTGGTCAAGAGTTCCAACATGTCAAATTTAAGTTAATTACAATAAATTCTGAGAAAAGCGAAAAATTACTAAAATTGAAAATAAACGCTGATTTCAAATGACAAAGCTTACAAGCAGGAATTATCCTTAATGGGCCTGCGACGCATGGATGATGCTTCGTGATAAAGGACTTCTGCAGTTTATTGTGAAAAACAAAGAAATTGCAAGTTAATCATTTAGGACAGAGTAGGAAAGGTTTGAGCTCCAAAAAGACAATGTCCTCGCCTTCCTTTAGCTGAGTTTGAGTCCAGAACTGAAGTTGTTAATTAAGAACTGTAAGTCGGCGTATGAACTGTGGGCTAAGTTAACCCTCAAACTACCTTGATTTTCATAGTGCGTTTCTTACCGCTGTGGTCCATATGGACCTATCACTTAAAACGTTCAAATTTATTGATGCTTAGCCAATATTATCAACATAAAGACACATTTACATGTCTTATGGATATAAGGACAAGGAGTAAGTATTTTGGTCAGCTTAAAGGTGTAAACAGCCTTTATTGATGACAACGTTTCGTCCTATCAGGACTTCATCAGGTCGAAAAAACACTAAAAGATACAAAATCCAAAGTTAGGGAGACAGCTAATAAGAAATTGCGTAAGGGCCAACAACACCATACTAACACAATTTTTTTAAAAAACCACACAGTATACACACGTTGCCTTTTCCAGATTGCAACTAACTGTTGGGGTTGACAAAATTCCAATGGTGTGGCGATTACCGATGTTAACAAGGAGGTTGATACATTTGACAAGAAAAAGTCAGTTATAAACGCTTACATCTTCATACGGAAAATTACATTAATGCATACATATGGTGATGCAAACAAAGGGAATTCAAGCAACCCGACCACACGAGAAAAAACCTGTGCAATCTCATAACTACCCTTCAGCCTGGCAGTCCATAACTCTCCAGCCGCCTTGCAAAAATTCCTAACCATAGGCCAAGGTTGTTAGCAGACGTGCCTGCATAGCAGTGACCTATAACCATACAGAAATATTTCAATGACGACATTCCTTTAGTGTCAAAAACAAAAGGCAACAATTAAGAATGCCAGCAAGCATGCTCACGAAGTGCGAAACATCCATACAAGCATGACAGGCAAATACTAATAAACATAAAATTAAAAAAAAAAATACAGATAAACGCAAGGATACAAGCAAAGAAATTGCCTATTTCAAAACACTTACAAATCATGTAGCCAATAAACGCAGCCACACTCGCCCGAGTCCACCCGAAATTGCTGGCAGGGAGCAGCTAACTATAAAGTAAATTGAGTAGATGCCAGCCACCCCGTCAATTAACGTTAAGGACACCCGGGTGGGCCTTTTCAAAAAGAAACTAAGGGGTGTGGCTAACCTCAAGTGGGACATAGTTCGTGTGCGCCGTAATAAAGCGGCAAATTTGAAAGCAAATGCGTGCACTGACAGTTTTGCAGATGTGGCCTATGCACACGGCACGCTGGCGACCAGTTACTGGAGGATAGTTCCCACATGGAAAGTTTAGGCCATTGCGGGAGGAAGAATAAAGGGCGAGGGGTGAGAAGGGGAACACGGGGGTAAGGGTTAAATGCAGGGATGGGGAACAGATGGGGAAATGGTGTATAGGGGCGCGAGAAATGGTTATAATTTTGTGGAACAAAGGCGGAAGCAGGTACACTGGTTTCACAGTTTAATATATTACTGGACGAGAATTTTTTCATTTTTGGACTTAAAGATTTTAGTTTACTGTTTTTTATTCTATTAGTACTTCCAAAGGTGCTATTAGCATTGCCGCAACTGATATTATTTGGGAAAGTTAACGGTTTTATTATTTGCTTATTAAAAGTAGAGCCACCCATTCTTCGAGTTTGCGTGGCTTGTGCATCCCTGTGTTAGGATTTATCGTGTTACTCCGTTTTATTCAAGAAAAGATTTCCTTTTTTTAAAATCCCCTGGTATTTAATGGGAATTGAGCAACGATGAATGGCTTGGTTCATAGCATTAGGATGATTTTGAACTCTTTAAGGAAAGTGTGTTCATTCAAAATCATCCTAATGCTATGAACCTAGATCGAAATAACGTCTACTTTCCTATTCTGCAAGAAACTTATGCCACAAAAACTTATGCCGCGAAAAATTACTCCGCTAATGTTTTAAGGGCCATTCAAAAAGGTTGTCCTCAAAAGGAGGTGAGGTGTCTGATTGAATGTGTACAGGGAGTTGCCGTAAGTTTTTTGCGTCACCTAAAAAAAAATTTTTTTGGCTTCGCACGTCCGGATAATTGAGGATCCAGATGATTGAGGTCCGGATAATCGAGTTTCTACTGTATATGTTTGCCTGTCATGCTTGTATGGATGTTTCGTACTTCGTGAGCGTGCTTGCTGGCATTCTTAAATGTTGCCTTTAGTTTTGACGCCAAAGGAATGTCGTCATTGAAATATTTCTGTATGGTTATAGGTCACTGCTATGCAGGCACGTTTTCCAACAACCTTGGCCTATGGTTAGGAATTTTTGCAAGGCGGCTGGATAGTTATGGACTGCCAGGCTGAAGGGTAGTTATGAGATTGCACAGTTTTTTTCTCGTGAGTCAGGTTGCTTGAATTTCCTTTGTTTGCATCACCATATGTATGCATTAATGTAATTTTCCGTATGAAAATCTAAGCATTTGTAACTGACTTTTTCTAGTCAAATGCATCAACCCCCTTGTTAACATCGGTAATCGCCACACAATTGGAATTTTGTCTACCCTAACGGTTAGTTGCAATCCAGGAAAAGGCAACGTGTGTATACTGTGTGTTTTTTAAAAAAAATTATATTAGTAAGGTGTTGTTGTTGGCCCTTACGCAATTTCTTATTGTCTGTCTCCCACTTTGTATTTTGTGTCTTTTAGTGTTTTTCGACCTGATGATGTCCTGATAGGACGAAACATTGTCATCAATAAAGGCTGTTTACACCTTTACGCTGACAAAAATACTTACTCCTTGTCCTTATATGCTTATGGTCAAAAGTCCTAATATGTTTTAAGGATATAATTGACTTTTGATCAATAACAGAATAATTATGTTAAAAAATACTGGTTGCAAGTTCAACAAAAAATGTTAAAATGTTAAAAACAAACAGATTTTTTTGCAACTTCTGCAATTGCCACGAAATTTTTGATCTAACTCTCTTGGGCAAATGTGAAAACTTCCTCTTTCTGAAACTTTGTTTTTCACTAGTTGTTATTACTTTTTTATTAATTTGGCAACTTTACATTAAAGCTAAAAGCTTATTTGCAAACTGAAGCAAAAACAAACGGCATTTGTGTAACTTGCATTGCTTCCAGTCAGGATTTCATTGCATCCAGAGGACAAATTTATTCAGGCAGAAAACATCCAAAATACGGCAATTAATAATCTATTCGTTTTACGCAAGGCCATATACAGGGTGTAAAATAAGTCTGTTGCACCCCCCCAAATTTCGAGAATGGGTGCTCAAATGCAAAATGTGATGAG
>JAQGAE010005745.1:0-10897 GCA_034696685.1 Julus scandinavius
ATATGAGTGCTCAAATGTTACTTTAATTCAATTTCAACACATGCACTTCTGTCAGTGTAGAAATACTGTATGGTATAATGGTGAATATTCTTTGGACGGTGTACTGGTTCGCTAAGGGAAGACTAGAAGAGGAAATAAAAATCACACTACCTAACGAAATCTAAAAACAGCATACTGTCACATAGTCGACATCTTCAATACTTGAAACAAAAAATGGATGATGTCAGATGTACGAGTTACCAGTTTGTAAGCGCGCATGACAGTCTCTAAAACTATTCCATTTACTTCTTTCTTTTTCTGGTACTAAAATGGGTCAAATACAATTTCTTCTTGAAGTTCTTCCCTTCATCTACAATGTATGGTTGTTTAACTTCTTGTGGTTTCGGACTGCTCAATATCTTCTCCTTTTCCTCTTCTCCAGGTGTTGAACTCGTTTGCTGTCTTCTTCCTTTTCAGATTGTATTTTTTCCTAAGACTGAGGGTGCTTTATTTCTTCTTCTCTTTAGTCAACGGTGATGGTGTAGCTTATTCCTTTCTTTCTAATGTTTTAGGCTGTTGATTTCTTTTACTTCAGCTAGCATCTTTGTTCTCCCTTACTTCCAAGTTTCCTTTTATTCCTGTAAGATAATCATTGTGATTCCTTTCCTTTATATCACTTTCTTGTCCATCTGCCCAGCTGTCTGGCCATCGGCACTATTGGTGCTTACCTTGGACCAGATTTCAGAATGAGGCACTACAAAAATGCCAGTTTCTTGTTCATTAGAAAGTTCATTGGCAAAAGTAGACTGCAAATATGCAGAGTTAATAAAATAACTTTTCAGTCCAGATGCTGTGAAAAATAATGTGCAGTTGCTATGATTTTCATGTTCTGCCTCTGCCTTCTTCTAGTGCAAATTTATGGTTTATACTGTAAATTTATATGGAATATTAGCATTATATATACCATATGCATCGCGTATTTTACAGACGTTGTCCATTCATCTCAATGTATTCTCAATGTGTTTGTTTTTAAAGTATAATGATAAATTCTTAACAATTCATATCTTCCTTGAGGCAAGTTATTTCTTGTTGGTCTAGACATTATTTACTTGAAGCTATATATTTATGCTAGAATATTAATCAATTCTTTTGTTTGATGTTCGAGCTAGTTATTTAAATGTAATTTAAGTTACGATATCTGACATAAAGGGCCCTAAACAATGAAACTATTGAACAACGATTTTTTTTACTGAAGTACTTTCTACCTGGTTTATGTAAATATGGATTCACCAGATGGTTTTTTCATTTTTATTTTGTTGATTGCATTTATTGTAATATTATTCGAATAACTAAGTTTTGAATAGCTTATGCAAGAATTTATATATTGCTACAGAGAATAAATTAATTTAAAGTTTACATCATTTTTGTTGAATACTGGTGTATGTACATCGTATAAAAAGTACAACTTTTTGTTCAGTTTAAAAATGGCATTGGTATATTATATCATTGGTTTAAGATTCACTATTTTATAAATACTCTATTATACAATATAAGCCTCATAGAGTTTGCAATGTTTTTATTATTCTTATTATGATTATTATAATAAATACTAGAATAAAATTTAAAGAATACACAATCGCATTTATCGTTCAATTTCTTACTAGAGAAGCGTGTGCTCTGATTTCTTCTAGAAACAATTTACTCATAAATTTCGTGATTAATACGAGTAGTAATTAGGTGAACATTTTCTCTAGTTTTATTTAGAATGTATATACTGCATGCACGCTGTATATATCGAATCGATTTCTGCAGTCCCTGACCAAAAAGCGAGCAATACGTACTTAAGCAGGAGCAATATCCATCGTCCATGGATAACCCTGCTTCTATTTTGACAGATAAATGTATTCCTGAATGTAAATGCACGCAATTCCAAACATCAGTAAATCTCCCGAAATTATCGTCATTATGATGGATGTGACTTTCTAGAGTTAGACTGTCAATATTTACTGCGTTGCTACTCAGATTTATTTTATGATGTTCTCTGAGGGAAATGACCTTGCATGCTTGTATACCAGTAATGTCAGTACTTTTTTTTTATTAAAACCAGAGGAACATTCTCCCCAAGTATATACCTTGTCGAAACCACATCTGTTATTTAATATAGATTGTTTTCATATCTAAATTGAATGTTATTGTGTTTCTCTGGATTGTACCTACAGTACTTTTGCAATGGAAATTTTAAAACTGGGGGTTCAGAAAATTCTCTTAACCTCGCGTATTGATATTGCAGCATTAATTGCAATCGATCAACATCAATATAGTTTTGAGTTCTTCACAAATGCCCCATTACAGGTCGCATACCTTTAACATGCGATTTTCCAACATGGCCGATTCTGAATGAACAGGACGCGGCCATCTTGGAAATGTAATAAACAATATTTTTTCTGAAGTACAGGAGTAATTCAATGTTAATCAAAATCCGCTTTATACCATACGTTTTAAGCATTTTTATTAACGCATTTTATAGAATTGTGCATAATGGTTGAAATCTTGAAATGACCAAATTGTAGTTTTAGGTATTGCAGCGCGAAATCCAACAGCCAATTTAACACGTTTGAACACATGCTATAGTAATTTGTTTAGCAAATTAGCCGCCAATGCCCTAATATCAACTAAAATAATGTGCTATTTACAGTTTTGCGCGCTTGCGCGTGGTCTAATTAGGATAAGCCTTCGACTTTTGGTAACTCGTTCATCAAACGGCATTAGTGCGCGTTAGGCTTTCAGGTCAGCTTGAAATTCGGACAGCGGAGAAAAGGGAATCTGATCTGGGAACCATAATTATATTTTCTGTACAACGAATGATTGATTTAATTCATTTAACTGGGAGACAACACCATTTTACCATGCGACAGAACTGATCATTTGTCATAACAGTTACTTTCTTGATTGGATTTAGCAGTTTAGCTTCCCTCTTCGAATTTGTGCAAGAATCCAGAATAGACATGCGAATTTTTTCACGTTCCATGCAGTTTGGATTCATGACAAACTTATTTTTTTGAAAACGACAATGTTTTTAAGGAGATATTTTCCAACTGAGCCTTAGACAACAGATTTGCATTGCTCATGCGCTCTTGATAAATTGCAGGTTACATTGTAAGAAAAATTGGTTTTACATAGAACCGATAAAGTTGTTATAATTTGACGCAAATATAAAAACTTTTTTGGTGTTATGGAAGTGCATGAAATAAAGATTTTTCAGAGTATCTAAAAAGGGGCTTGTAAGCACCTTTTTTAATACGTGTGTTATAGTTGACCAATAGTAGCAATGCATATTATCATGATCTTTCAATAGCTTTTAAAATAAGCAGTAAATCATAAAATTTATCAGATTAGAAGATTAATATTATCAAATTACCTTTTAAATTATGCAAAAATGGGGCAGTGAGACTCCTTAATTCTTGCAAAATTAACTTTGGTTGCTGTCAAAGGTAGATCCTTGAATCTTGATCTCAAACTGTTTAATATTTGCAGTTAAATATGAAAATCATGCGTTATAATAGGACCAATAAATGCGCAATCAGCTATTCTGCACTCAAGTACCTACTACCTATTGCATGAAACTTAGACCTAATTCAATAATTTAATTTTTGATGCAAATTGAACTTAATAAACTAGAGTTGTCGTCACTCGTATAGATCCGATTGACTCAGTTTGGAGTCCTTTATTTTGAAGGAGATTTTCAATCTATTTCATACTGCAATTGTGGTCGCAGCGGGGCGTTGTTTCGCCACGTGGTGATTATTTGATTGGATAAGCTGATAAATCATGATTGATTAGTATTGCCTGTTTCAGTAATTTTGGTTACATACTTTTAATTCAAAAATGATGGCATTGAAACGCAGCGTAAGCTTGCTCTCCTCAATTTCAGCATTTTCAACTGGTTATTGAAGGAAGCTATAAAGTCCATGTTGTCTGTATCTGGAACTTTACCGGCTTTAGATATACATACTTACTCATTTTGTTACAACAGTTCCCTACTTTATTGGCTTTAGCTTCTCTCTCCCTCTCTCTCGCCAAGAAACGTTAATGAATTAGTGGTCAGCAGTAGTCCTTGCATTGGAATTTAGAGTCAGAAGTCAAAGATCCCTTGGTGCAAATCCTCCAGCATACAGGAAGAGGCGCCATGGCGTCATCGTGCAATGAGCGGTTATTAAGAGCGAAGAATTGATTTTTGCCCACATTTCAAAAATGCACGGCTGACCTTCCTAGAGAGGTATTATTGTCGATTAAGAGCGCTTTCGTCTCCTCCGTTTTACCCTTCCCTCCCACCCCCCTTCTCTCCCTCCGAGTCTTTCTTGGCTTTCTCCAGTGTCGATTACCAGCGATATATCGATCCGTTTCGGGTATAGCTTTTTCCCACCGGGAAGCCGTATCTTTGGCCGTACAGAAGTGCGTTAGACACTATCTAACAATTTCCTCTTTTATGTTCTCATGGGATGCGGTTAGGTTATGACACTGCCTTTTTACATTTCTACCACAATGGAGTCATGCTTTGGAGCAGCAATGGGGAGCGCAGTGGTGGCGAAACAAAAAAAAAAAAAAAGAGTGCTGCCAGAAAATCCTATCCCGTCCAGCCACTGTCTTCAATTAGCGCGGCTTTCAATGCCTGCCATTATACGCTTTTCAGAACCTTAAAAAGTGTACTTCTTTTCATTAGGTCCTCATTGATCTTCCGCGCTGCGCTAATGGCCTCTTGTGTCCAAAAGGTGGGCTATATTGGATCGCTCGGGAATGTGATGCTTGCCTTCTGGAATTATTGATTTGCAAAATTCTGCTGGCTGCATGCCTGGTCTCCAGAAGTCTGGAAAACTCAGCGAAATAATCGATTTCGTCCTAATTTTGTTTTCTTTTTCTATTTTTTTTTAATAAAAGAATGTGGTTACTTTTGAAATCCACGTGAAGATGATATGTTTGGTGATCTAATTCTATTACTGGTTCCCGCGAGCCAACTTCGAGTAACTTGCCTGTCTTTTAAAATTAGAGGTTTCTGTTACGACAGGATTTCATACCATATGGACACTGCTATAGGGAATATGTTACTAACAGGACTGTCGTATTGCAACTGTAGATGGGTTGAAATAACTTGAAATATTTAAGTTGATAATTCTGTTTTATTGATAAAATTACTGTCACGTTTAAATCCTTGCAATTAAACTGGAAAGACGATTTTAGTGTGTTTTATTATACCGATTTTGTCCAATCCAATTACTGGATCAATTGTTAATTTTCATCTGTTGGTATGATATGTAAGACCTTTAAAAACTGGGAAGGAGTTCACTTAAAATCACTGTCACCTGTCTTGTCATATCATGACAAGTTAACTTTCTGGTTTCACCACCTGGTATTAAATTATAAGGAAGATTTTTGGTTCAGTTTATCATATCCTTGTAATTAATCAACAGTTTTTCATCTGTGTGTCCAACAGACTTGAAAATTGGGAAATCACCTTTGAAAATTAAGCCAGTTCAATACCAGTTGATCCTTGAATTTTCTGCCTGGGTCGGGAAATATCCTTTAATCGTGAAAATCCTTTATAAGAAATGAGGGTTGACTGTCATTAGGTGACTTTAATCTACTATAAATATTCTATGCTTTTCAACCTTTTTTAAATCATGGCACAATACCTTTTATATCAAGAGATCTTCACTGTCGTTCGATGAAATAAAGAAAAATCAAGTTTTAATCAAATAAAATGTTCTATGATGAACAATTCTAATTCTTTCAATTTACAAAGTATGCTGTAGTACCATACACCAATCCCGGTTGAAAACACTGATTTATGCTGATTTTGTCTCAAGACTTTAAGTAAAATTCCTGTTGTATGGCGGTTTAAATTTCTTGTTCTCCAATGGGAACGTTATTAAATTTTCAATTCTGAAAACTACTACCGTAACCCCATGGTTCCTAAGTAGTGAAAAGCATTTTCAAAATTGCTCCTTGAATGTGGGGATAAGTATATGCTGTACAAGTATACTAGTTGAAACCTACATAGTTGGACAAGATGTCAAGTTTTGTCTCATTTCATTCACTCACTTTCAATAATATAAGAGATGATCTCTTGGGCTCAAGCCAAGAATTTCAAATGATTTTCTTTTGAAAGCATATTTTTTAATTCTCCTATAGCTCGATCCGTACTCTGCTATTGAATTTGTGAAAGCTAATGGAAAATTTGATACTTTAATGGAAAGTGAAATAGCTTGTAAAGTTTTTGCCAAAAACTGGATTTTTTGTTTTGGTAAAACTGCATGTTGTACCGTATAATTACACTACATATGCATCTTAAGGGCCTTTCTTTCGAATGAACAGCAAAAGCATGCATTTTTATTCCGCACTGAAATCGTTTAGCTGCACTGAATAGAAATGGACAAATTCATCCCATCAATTATGTAACTGTGCATTGTGATGATAAACAGCTGCTGGTTTCCATGGTCACGGCATGTTCTCTCGCTTATTTCATCTTTAATATTTGATATTTTCAACTATTTCCAGCTTTTTTTCTGTCGTTTTCACTGGAAATCAGTGAACTCGAGGGAAATTATTTTTCAGTAGCTATTTGCATTCCGTCTCCGTGATTTAATTGTTTTGTCGAAAATCCGAAATTCTTGGAAATTGCAGCCATGTGTAGCAAAGCACATCGTTCAAAGTAACTTAAATTGTGCAATATGTCTTTTAAGTCAGCAAAACACTTGTTTAATGGACTGTAAAATCTGGAGAAAAAAAAGACTGACGTGGCTGGATTTCAAAAGAATATGGGTTTGAAATTTTGATAAATTCTTTTCATGGAAAATACGGATATGCTTCCTGGAGCAATTTTTGATTGCTAACATACCACTTGTTGTCAAAGTTTTCAAAAAATATGAGTCCTATTAATATAACTTAAAGTTTAATCAAATGATTTTCTATAATATTATACTATAGCTAATCTGAACTACTGAAATTGTGAATACAAATAAATCTGTGTGTATAATATAATTTTAAAGATTGAAACAAATCCTCAAAGAGAGGGGTAGGGGGTCTGCTGGCATTTGGACACAAGTTGGGGGGAGAGGGGAAGTGGGAAATCAATTATGAACGTCCGCTGATGATGGTATTTTTCAGTTTTTGGACTTTCTGTTTAATTTTAGTTATAATTCTGTGTAAGGGAAAATTATTGGACACCAGAAGAAATGTCTCCAGTCTCAAATATACTTGAACTTTTTAAACCTCGGGAAAGTCGGAAATTATGCCTAACTTTATGTTAAATACCACATTTTATGCTGAGATTTCCTTTCGAGGTCAGGTAATTTCCGTTAATCAAATAAAATTGGAAAAAATGTCATGGAATTGATAGCGAGGCGGGTGCTTGGAAATTTATAGGACGATTCTTTGTATGTTCCAAGGAGTTTTCTGGGCACCCTACTTTTCAAAAATTGAAAGACTTCTATGAGGGGGTAGAGGGTCTGGGCTAAAATGAACACCATGTGGACAGTGGGTTGGGGGATAAATTTTAGAATTAATTTCGGGGACGTCCTTTTTGAATGGCTGCTTACCCTATTGAAAGTCGTATCCAGCATGGTTTGATAACTAATGCTTGTGATGTCTCAAACCCAAGAACTAGAAAAAATATGAAAATTAAAACCTAAACGTTTGTCAAATAAATGTGACTCCGCAATTGATGTTTAGATACCTGCATACAAGTATTTATATTGCGTGCGTGCTTTGGGGCTTAGCAACTAAATTCATCTTCTTGTTTGTAATCCTACTTTACCTACACCGCGATGAAATCACAATGGCAGTGACTGCTCGCAGGGCATGTTTATATGCTCAAGTGCATAATTAAAATTCAGAACTTGAACATTCAGTGCATCCAAAATTCCCGATTTTCCTGGAGAGAAAAAAATGACAAATGTACGGAGGTAACAAAAAAAATCATGAAAAATGCAGTATTTTCGTCGGTGAACAGCCTGCATCAGTGCATTGCTGCTATATGTAACCACGCAAAGCATTACACCAATCGATAAGGCAGTATAATTCCCTCTTTGATTCGTCTTTTTTTTGTACTTTAATACAAATTGGCATTAACGTTAAAAGTGCAGCTGACTAATGCGAATGCGGAGTAGAAAAATTGAGCTTGTTGACACTTTAACTAGACAAAAGTGAGTTTGGAGTTTTCAAAGTGAAAGTAAATGCACTGACCTCTCTTCAACCTAGTTTGTATTAAAGAGAGATGTCTCTTGACAATGCATTATCAATGATCGATTGCTCTCCCTGGTGGACGTCCATTTCGTGCCTGGTGTGCAGGGTGACTTGCCCAACGTGTACTCGTACACGTGTGTGGTGACCATAAATAGAAGGAGCCTGAAGAGATGGACGACCCTTTGGTGACTGTCTAGAACCCCACAAGGTGCTCATTTGCATGACTGTGACGGATCCAGAGCGGCGCATTAGCATAGCTGACTGATTGTTTACATACCACATGTAAACGAATGCTAATTAAGCATGAGCTTGGTTAGCGATTTCCTAAGTTTTCTCGGTGATGTTCAATTAGCCAAATGAACGAAAGGCATCGGAAGACGTGTCTCCGAGGCACATCTTGCGAAAGGAGATGCTTCATTGGCGACTATGCAAGACGTGGAATATTACAACGGTATAATTAATTCTTCCAACAAAATATTTAAAAAAAAAGACCTTGTTACTAATTAGTCATTGCAGGCAAACCGATTGGCAGTTGATCTCGCCCACCGGAACTAAAGTGAAAGCAATATTAACATGTTGCGACCTATGGCTTTATATGGGGCGAAATGGCTACAGGTTGATGTCCTATAAATTGATTGCTAGTTGTTTACATTGGCTAAATGTGATACTGGACATTAATAGATTATATTTAAAACAAATATCATCGATTTGTAAACATGGCAGCAGCGTGGTACAAACTAATTGCCACCCAAATGTTATCATATTACTGCGATTTAGCGATAAATAAACAAGTGATTAATCTAAGGACAACTACTGCAGTATTGTGCAATTTATAGGTCTGTGATAACCATAATAGTTTATTAAGGAGCAGCGTATGCGAGGGGGCTGTAATCGTTGATAACAGTGATTGCCCACTTCTTGAAACTAGCGGAATTATTTGAAAATAAAATTCTCGTTTTTCTCATTCAGTTTTTAAATGGCTAAAATAATCGACATCACTGCCGTTTACTGTGCACCGACTGAATTGATAGGCCAAGACAGTTGCGTTTGTCAAAAGAAAATTTCTCGTTTTGCCTAAAGTAGCCATTTTACGATCTTGGAAAAAAGCCAGATCTATGTGAAGATGTATTTTCATGCGAAGATTGTGTGAATTTTGGCCCGACTTATCGAATTAAACCTGAAGCTCGAGGCTCGGTGTCGTGAACTCGATCAAGAAAACAAACGACTCTCTGGAGCATTGTCCAAAATAGCGTTCATAAATCAATGTCTGTAATCAATTTTTGTCACTTTTTTTCATCGTCTAAAGCATTTTCCCTTTTCTTTTATCCAGGAAACCCTTTGCCTACAATTACGTGGTGGCGAGGATCCGAACTTCAGCCTGGAATTTTTGATGTCACTCCCGACGGAACCATAAAAAAAAAGTTGTTGCTTTCAGCATTGTCACGCCAGGATCTTGGTGCCACTCTGACTTGTCAGGCTTCCAACAATAATATCACCCTTCCAGCCACTAAAGTTGTCACTTTGGACCTTAATTGTGAGTGAACCATTTTCTTTTTTATCTTATTATTTTTAATTATGCCGCGGCATGCGAAGGATAATGATTTGTGTTATTAGTTAATCTACCGATCTACGGTAATCTTGAAAGTTGAACCACTTTGCAGCATAACCTTGCTCTAATTTTACTTTGTTGTGCCTATTGGGTATGTCCTATGTGAAGATGTCACACAAGAATAGATGGGCAAGATATCATAATATGCTAATCTAGGTCAACAGCAAACAAACTGTGTTGTACTCATTGATGAATGCTGGTGTATCATTTAATGAATTGTAATGAATCACAAAAATTCATTACCAAAATCAATCATGATCATTTATACCTATGATTCATACGAATTTAATCAAAGTTTAACAAAAATTTGTACTGAGCTGAACTAAAAAGTTCATCAACTAGAATTGGGTTGTATTCTATTAAATTTTGATTTATAATGTACAGTAAAAATTGTATCTCCTGCATTACTGTACTTGCAACACTTGTTCGCCCTATGTTGGAATATTGCGCTACATTTTGGACCCCTCTCCGGATGGTTCATATTCAGGATATAGAGATGCTCCAGCATAGGGTAGCCAGAGTTGAGTAGCCATTTTCGTTTACATCACCTACCATAGGGCATTTATTTGCTGACAGTAGGCTACTGAGTTGAATTGCATTAATTCCTTAAAATTAAAAAGAAAATCCATGAGGTGTTTGTTTTTGTCCAAATGTTCCAAAAATTACATTTTATAGATATCGTGCCGCTGAGTTTAGAAGTTCGAGGACATACAGATGATAAATTTAATCAAATATTTCATACTTGTATTTTTTCCCATCAATAGTTTTACTATTTGGTAAGAAATTTTAAAAAGGGGAATTGGAATTCTGCTAAGATTTTCTCAACTCAATTCTCTTACCGAAATAGTTCAATAGAGTTTATGCTGATGTGATTTGCTATTGTTAACTGTTCAGAACATAAAGGTAAACTGCATTGCAAGTTTAAGTTATGCTTATCTAGTACTTAATCAAACTGTTTAGGACTAGTCAGTTGAGAAACATATCCTCAGGCTTTCCATGTATAACTTAAACGACAGTGCATGTTGTTTGGCTTTATGAAAGATGCAGTAGGAGTATCTTTTTTCTGACTCT
>JAQGAE010005746.1:0-10896 GCA_034696685.1 Julus scandinavius
ATTATGGGTCCCATAGAACATGGGTTCTCATTGGATTATGGCACATGGGATGCCATGGGACCCCATTTTATGGGATTATATGAGACCCCATGGGACCCCATTCTTTGAGACCCCATGGGACCCCATTCTATGAGACCCCATGGGATCTCATGTGCCATAATCCAATGGGACCCCATGGGTCCCAAACATGGGAATTTTCAGTAGGGTAGGTCCAGCCAATTAGAAGGCATCTATTTAAAAACTGGGTCAGCACATGTACAATGGCCCCAATTAACTGATTTAGCTGCAGACATGCATGTGCGAAATTTTGGGGTCTGTTTGAGTACCCCTAATGAAAACTATAGCTATTTCTAGATTTCCTCTTGTTATTTTATTAAGAAATTAATTACCTACTTCAATATTTTCACCGAAGGTAACATTTTATAGCGTTTGTGGTTTTGTTTACCCTGTTAGGGGCCCAGTGTGTGCATACAGAATTCGTTATATGTCCAACTGGAGGACGATTTTTTTAGACGAACACTTATTTTAATTTTTCTGCACTTGTCCTTGGTTTACAGCGTATCTTTGAAACATAAATAAAACGATTAAAAGTAGAATTCGGCAATGAAAACCTGTCAGTTTGGAATGTTCTCTCAAACATGAGTGCGCATTTGCAGTGTTTGCAAAAATTTGCAACTCTTGAAACGTTAGTCGTGCCTGAACGTGTGTTAATACCCAAATTTGTGTTCTTGTAGTGAAACTTTTGTTTAAATAATGAAACAATGGTTGTTTGTATTAAGAAAAGGTACCTGTAGATACATCGAGAAACGCAGATGACAATAGTTTGAGCAGTAAGAGCATTTCCTGGAAGTCTAAAAAGTTCGGTATGCTGGTAGTACTTTAATTTTAATTTAAAAGCGACCAAAATTTACATTTCATAAATATGGATACACGTATAACAACAAGAGACCAAAATGGTCATAGCGAAGAAAACGTTTCCTTGGGAAGACTTGAAAAAGGTAATGTTTCAAAAATATTCGTACTAATTTCATTTGATTAAGGCCTAGTTATTATATTTGTTGTTACCAAAGTAAGCATACAAAACAGCCAGTTTTATCGATGAAATAATAATTAACATGTTCAATTATTCTTGAATGCGTTTTAGAAATTAGTCAAATTTTTTTCTGAAAATGTCATTTATTTTTAAATTTATTTATAACTGAAATAAATTCTTGTCTGTAGAAAATAATTATTTTCTAGTTTTAAACAGTTGTTCAACCTTTTTCAAATTTCTAGTCCAGGCACAGATGCCTTGGGTAGGACAGTGTTGAGGTCACTCAATGAATAATAGAGTAATAGAAATAAAAGAATACTTGGTACAAGAAGTAATTGAATGTAAATGTACTCAAAACGTATGAGTACAATGCACTAAAAATGGGCGATTAAAAATGTCCTTGAGTTACGTGTTAACGTAATCTGAAATTATGAGTACCAATGTAATCGAGTATGAATAGAAATACTTTTAAGTTAGTAATTGAGTCGCATTTAATACATTTGAGTAACGATAATGAGTAACTTGAAACGAGGGTCATCCTAAAATTTAATATGAACATGTATCCACATTTTTGCATTCTTAATTTTGTTATCGATGGTCTGTTCTTTTTTTCCTTTAATTATTAAGATTTTTCTAATGCCTAAGAGGGTTTATTTGTGTTTTCATATTCACTACGATTTTTTACATTTTTTAATTGTATAATTGTAATCAATACTCATATCCACGAGTACAATTTATTAAAGTCTGAGTACAATAATACTCATACTATGAAATATGTTTCTACAGGTATTCCAGGAAAACACGCAATGAAAAATTCAACTCTTATTAATTTAATAGACAAATAAATTCTAGACTTTACACAAAATGGCCAGTTGTCTACAATTTTTTGATTATTCACAAAAACATTTATAACAACATCGCGACCAATAAAGGCTAACTTAAGGTATTCCTACATAACAAGGAGTTGGGATGCTACCTTATGTATTAACAAACATTACCATGAAAAAATACCACACCTCTTAAAAACGGCAAGACGGGCTGAGACCTGTAGAGCCTTATCTATCTATTGTAAATCTTTGCAGGCTGAGCTTATCTATCTAATAAATAAGATTAATAGGAATAAAATACATATTAAAATCAATAAAGCATCTGAGATTTTCATTTTTTCCTCCAAATTGTTAACGAATAAGTATACAGATACAGTGATTTACTCATCATTGATCCCCAAATCTTTTGTGCACTTTGCGATGCAACCCCCTCTGATTGGCACCACCTCCTCTAAATCTGCCGATACCATCTCATTCTTGCCACCAAACAAAAACCTTTTTCATTTCCTATTATCCTCCCCCAGTCCCCCGATCATCTGGCTGCTATACAGAGCACCCAATATCATAACTGCTGAGCTCTCTCATCTCTCAAACCAATACCCCTAAATAACCTCCTGTTTCTTGTCTTTTAATATTTTTGTTGTTTTCTTTAACCTTATATCCCCAAATGTAACCCTTCGGGCTAGACGTGCTAAGTCATGTGATACCCTTTAAATTCACTTTGTGATTTACAGAAATTTTATTAAGTGAAAAAAATACGTTGATACACATTTTCATAGTTGTATACATATAGATGCCTGTATACCTGTGTATTTATATGGCAATACCCTACTTGACATATTATAAATCCACATGCACGTATAGTAAACAGCTAAGATTTAAAATTAATTTGCGGATTTATTCACATTGTACATGAATAACAATTGTTTTGTGAGCCATAATTTATTGTAATTGGAATAAGTTTTTTCTTGTTTAATCATAGCTCAACTTTTTCCTTCATCTCGGATGACTGTTGCGATTATGATGTTTTTTGGATCCATCATTTCAATCAACCTTAGAATGAATATTGCGTTTGCAATGGTTTGCATGATTAAATCCAATATAACGCGTGGCAGTAATGCAAATTTTACACGATTGGAAAATGGAAATTTAACAATTTTTAACGCAAGTTATATGCAAGAAACTCGAAATGAAGGCAGCTGTGATAGTATTTCTCAAGCAGACGCTGAAGATGAGATGGTAAACTCAATTTGTATTAAGAAAAATGACACTCAATTGAAATAAAATCATAAGTTATCAATATCTATTTTCACACCAGTTCTTAGTTTCTCCAAGTAATACAGTATACACAAAATAGCTAGCATACAGAAAATCTTAAATTAAAATACGCGAACAAAGCCCACGTTGTATCAAATATTGGAATCTCTATTTACAATGAAAACTGGCATTCAATTAATGGTTTTGTGTCTTTGTAGTTATGTGCACTTAAAAGGACAGTGTATTTCTTGAAACAATTAAGAAATTATTTCTTATGCATGCCTGCTTAAATTTTAAAAAAATGCACTATACATCCTCCTTATGAGAATAGATATTCGGAATTTCAACATCTGTATATCTTTTTGAATAATTTCATATATTTCGACAATATGTAAAATTGATAATTAATTATTTGTTGACAGTTTGGAGAATTTGAATGGAGTAAATCTATGCAAGGAATTTTATTAGGAGCAGTTTTTTATGGAAATCTTATTACCCAAATAACATCAGGATGGCTTTCAGACAGGTTTATGGATTTTATCACATGTTTAATGTTAAAAAAATGAGTTTCTTGCTTAAGAGTTTAAGTTATATTAAAACAATACCTTTTGTTTATATATTTCAAGATATGGCGGCAAGACAGTTCTTGGAATTGGTTTGGGATTTGCGAGTGCTTTAAATTTAGTTATTCCGCAAGTTGCTCGTTTCAATCTATACTTATTGCTGATCTTAAGAATACTGCAGGGCATGTTTTCAGTAAGTATATTTAATCGTGACATTTTCATCTATACAATTAAGTAAATGTATTTTCATCTGATACCTGTATATATCTATTCATTTTAAAAAAGGCCGTAACATTTCCAGCAACACATTCCATTATGAGTAAATGGGCCCCACCAGTGGAAATAGGTTTGCTAATGAATATTGCATATGCAGGTGAGCAAACACAAAAATCTGTTGTATTTGTATTAAATATTATGCAAAAACTGCAAGTCATAATCGAAATCTTGAATTCATTTTCACTTAGGATTGAATGTTGGTGCATTAATATTATTTCCACTCTCTGGTTTTCTTTGCAAACATGGATTTGCTGGAGGATGGCCTTCCATTTTTTATGTCACAGGTAAGCACATTTGGAAATTTTCAAGTAATTTTATTACCACAAAATTCCGTAACCATGACAATTGCATACATCCTGCAGTTCATACAGAAATGAGAAATATGTCCATTTTACTTATTTATTGTTGTAACAGGAATTATTGGCATTGTATATGTCCTTGGACTCATATTTCTGGTATATGATGGATATGACAGTCACCCAAGAATATCTCTAACCGAAAAATGCTACCTTCAAGCAATTTTAACCAATAACCATCATGTGGCTGGAAAAGTAAGTTGACTATAAATAAATTCGAAACAAGTGAAATCAGACAACTCAATTATTTTCATCTAGAAACTAAAAATCCCATGGGGAGATTTTTTAAAATCTGGACCAGTTTGGGCCCTTTGCACAGCTCATGTAAGTGGAAATTGGGGATTCTATATGCTGATTCTTACAATGCCACTATTCATGAAGGAAGTATTTCAATTCGATACCCAACAGGTATGAATACTCACATTATAATATACAAAAATGTTTCGACAATCAATCATCCTGATAAATATTTACAAATTTATAACTGTACTCATGTCACTGAATTTTTTTCATTGTTTATATCTAGAATGGACTTTTTTCATCTTTGCCAAATCTTTGTGCCTTAATCGTGAAAATGGGGTTTGCCCCAATCGTTGATTATATGAGGGGAAATGATAGTATATCACTTACTGCTCAAAGGAAACTCTTTACTGGCTTTGGTAAGTAACAACGTTCAATGCAAAATGATGCATTAAATTATCAAAACGTCATACAACATATTGTGCCAAATATCTTATTCGATATTGCTAACAACTTATATATTTTAATTAAATATCCACGTGTATATTCAATTAATTTGTAATAATGCTTGATAAGCTTGTTTATAATTTTAGGTATGTTCCTCCCAGCAATATGCCTGCTGATAATTACTTTTTTAAGTTGTCAACAAAAATATATAGCAGTTGGATTTTTAATTGTCTGTCATGGATTTACTGGAATAGGAATTTCTGGTAAACGTTTAAAGAATATTTACAATTAACAGGATGCTTTGGTGCCGAATGAGGGGATCATATGGATAGTTTAATGAAAAGTTATGAAATAATTCAGTTTAATTCAACTCAATACCTTACAGTCAGCAAATAAATGCCATATGGCATTTAAATCAGTCAGGAAAGTCTCCAGCTAGAAAAAAAAACAAGCAAAGATGAATAAAAATGTCTACGTTAATAAACATTTTGACATGTGCTATTCTTGTATAGGTGGTTATTTCTACAATCACATTGATCTCTCGCCCCAGCACTCTGGGACACTTATGGGAATCTCCACTGCATTTGCCACACTTCCTGGAATATTAGTTCCATTGATAGTGGGACTTCTAACTACAAATGTAAGTGAATACATTCGAAATTATTTAATAAGATAGTTCAAAGAAATAAATTACATCATACATGTTCAATTAATATATTGTTTTCAATGTACTATATACAGGGTACCAAGGAGGAATGGGAAATTACATTCTTTATTGCAATTGGCTTCTACATCATTGGTGGCGCTGTGTTTGTGTTATTTGGAAGTGGCGAGAGACAGCAATGGTCATTTAGAAATTTAGATCATAATACACAAAAGGAATGCCACGACAATCCCGTTTTTGCATTAGCTGACTCTCCTGTTTCCATCATATATCACAAGAAGATAACAGTATGAAACAGTTGTACTTCATTGTTATTTCACAAAAATACATTAAAAAATTGGAATGGCTATCATCTTAAGAGATGACAAATATGTATCACAAATTTCCTATTTTTACGCATTTTAATTGATATAGCCTACTTTAATATTCATGACATAATGTGCATTTTATGACCATTAGAAAGTACTATACTGATTAAATACTGTTAGAATCTGCTTGGAAAATATTTTTGATATTTTCCAAAATTTGCCTTGAGTACATTCACTTATTATTATTATTGTTTAATTATGTTTTTCAACAGCGTATTGGTGCCAAATCGACGTTTTCATACTGCTTTAATTACTTTTTGATTTTGGCAAACTTCCAATGTATATAGCACTTAATTTGTTTACGGAAATAAACTTAATCCTTGTCCAAAAAGAGAATGAAACCGATTATAAGCGCGATCCTGTGAGGCATATATTATGTCTTTTATGAATTGCAGTTATACTTGTAGTTAAATATAAGGGAAAATGCGTATTGGTGCGCATCTCTACTTGCCAACCGGAATACCCAAGTAACAATTGGGAAATACAATGACGTCAAATTGACGTCGGTTTTTTTATATTATATTTTCAAAATACACGTCTCATATCGAAAATGACCAACTCGAAAAATGACGTAATTTTACAGACCAAAAAATTACGAACTAATGCTCAAAAAATAACGTCATTTTATTGACCAAAAAATGAACAATAAATAACCAATAATTGACGTCATTTTGCTGTTTAAAAAATGACCAGCGAAACGTAATCTTAAAATTAATACAACTGACGAAATTTATTAACATTGTACTTTTTATTAGAAGATGGTGGAGGGAATGGTCAGGGTCCTATAGCTTTGGAAAATGCCTATGGCCGGTCATAAAAAAACACAAGCTTATTTACAAGCTATAGTTAAGCTTAAATAGCTTAAGCTGGCGCCAGTTTATGGCCGCCCCTAGGCATTTTTCAAAGCTGTAGGGCCCTGATCATTCACTCCGCCATATAATGTTAGGCCTAATGTAGGGTTTCCCACTGAACAATTGCTTTAATGTCACGTGATTGACTTTATGGACACCGTCTAACTCCGTATCTGTACAACTCATTAGGTCCATAAGTTAAAATGTAGGTCAATTTATTTTTGGCTACAAATTTGCTGAAAGTTTCCATATTATACGTTTTACGAGAATTAATGTTCAGGTAACGATGCATGTATATTATGACTTGACAATTGATCAAATATGTTAATCTAACTAAATTGACAAGTTAGATATACAAGGTTTAACGATCCCCTGGGGCAAGTCCCGGGCATTCCCATGCGCGCGCATGGGAATGTGGGGAATTTGGCGCTGAGATGCGTAGATTGTACGGAATGTGCACGGGCGAATATTGATGTTGTTGTGTAATCATGGAATGATCTAGAAGAATTTGCATTCTTGCTGCCCAGGTTGCCACCAGGTGGGTGGAAATAGAATATAAGGAGAACTTGGGCCAGCAGGAAGGAAGTGCGGATCTGGGGCCTGATCGAGCTGATCAGCCTCCTGTACTGTGATATGTGAATTCGTGCTTTTAAGTTGCTTTGTAAGTCCCGCGAGTTAGCGGGCCACTGTATTAACATTGCTTTTGTTAAGTATTAAATTGTTTAAATCTAACCATCATGCCCGCCATGTTCATTAAGTGGAAGGTCCGGATCCCGGGACCTTACATGGTGGAGGAGCAGTTTTTCTGCGCAGTTTCATTCTATGCACCCCGTACGAGGACTATTGACTTACCGTGACATAAACCTAAGTGGACGGGCAGAGAGTATGCTCACTCGTGCAAGAGCAACTGCGAATCTTCGGACTGAGTCAGGTACACTGGATAGCCTGCCAGGTCCCAGTGGATTGGTGCTTCAGTCTACTCCTGTTTTAAATGAGGGACAATACACAACGCTGGATCCCCCCACTCAGTGGCAGTTTGCACTGCAAGCATGGGGAGGATCAGCAAATGAACTGTTGGCTCAGGCTAACCATTTCATCTACGGTCCCCACTCCAGCCACCGCTGGAGGATCATGACTTGACTATTGATATGCCAAGGGAAATGGACGCCCGACATGACATTACGTATCAGCAGTTACAGCACAATATGCCGATTTTTGTGTATCTGCCGAATCAGGAACCTACATATGATGGTGGGGGAAATGTTGGAGATTTTTTGGATGCCTTTGAGGGTATGAAGCAAGCTGAAGGTCTACCTTGGGAGGCATATTCTCGTCGGTTACGGGCCCATTTAACAGGCCAAGCGGCAAAGTGGTTTTCTATGCGTAGCCAGGAGTTGTTGCCATTACCATGGCCACATCTGGTGGCTAAGTTACATTGGTTTTTTGACTCCTTATCTAACAACCCTAGACTTTGGCGGCATGTCTTCGATGACACACACGTTAAATCCTCAAACCCTATTGAGTGGCACCATTCAAATCATATTGGCTGGATTGTTGCCTTTCTATCATATGGGCTTTGGGGCCAAAGGGTTTGCGACTTTGGATGATTTATGGTTGGCCTTAGAGGAATCATATTGGTTGGGTAGACCAGATACATCGCAGCCCCCGCTGAATGTTGTATCGGCTGGTTCATCGGCCGTGCCGCGGGCGTCGTCGACTAGGACAAATGGGCAGCAAGTAGCTTGCTGGGCCTGTTCGGAACAGGACCATTTTCTAAGAGACTGTCCTAAAAAGAGAGCTCTGTGGAATCAAGTGGCTGTGGTGCATGTCCCTTTGCAGGGCATGGCTTCTACGACAAGGGACGATGTTCATCAGTGCTCTGGGTGCAATTGGGATGATTGGTCACCTTCCCCAATGGTGCTGCGGACCATTGGTGATAAGTCTGCTGTCATGACGGTGGATAGTGGTGCAGTGTTGTCTGTGCTTTATAGTGATCTCGTAACATATTTTGGATTGAACTTACTGTCACATAGAGCATTGCGTCGGCTGTATGATGTTTCCAAGCGGTTCATCCAGTTCATCGGAGAGACTGAAGCTGAGGTGCTGGTCGGTGGACGTTGCTGTGCGCAACGGTTTCAGGTATTGCAGCACCCAGAGTATGTGGCCCTGAAGGGGTGGGATTTTTGTCATCGTAGAGGGTTGGTGGTGTTGCCAGCCTCAGGGACATTTTGTTATCAGGATGCGCCTTCCCAGCAGTTTTTGTTTGCACAAGGAATTGGCCCGCTACAGGACGCAGGTGTTCCGCCACGGCAAACCCAGGAGGAGGGGGATCTGCCGGGTGATTCTTTACATGTGGGGCCGGTGGTGTTATCTGAAGAGAGGCTGGAGGTGGAGTCGGCACAGTAGAGGGCGGAGAGGCTGTTGCATCTTCTGATAAGGCTGTTACATCCGGTTACATTGGCCGTGTTCAGAGTCCATGGTGATGTGTGTGCTTCCGAAGGAGGCCATGGAGTCATGGGGTAAATCTGCAGAATTTAAGGAAGGAAGCTTCTGCCATAGATGAACATATGTACATGGGTTCAACTTAGATGTATGGTTGTGCCCTCTGGTACAATTCACATCCTGATCTGACCAGAATTGCTGCGTTTGTGGCAATTCTAGTCTGAGGAGGTGGAGTCAAGGGTATCATGGACTCCATAATCCATTGCACACAACCTAATGGCGATTAAACCTTGGTAGCTAGGGCATGCATTCCTCTGTATGGTTTGGCACAAACCACATAAATATCAACCACTGCTAACCTGAGTTAGGAAATTTCTAAGTTTCATGGTGTTTCAACCTGTGCTGCCATCTATTCTCTATGGCTGCAAGGCCTAGCTACAATGGCCATAGGTCCCTGAAGCATACTGAGTTCAAAAATAGGAAACAATGACTTACAATGAGTTGACAAAAGAATGTTTTCCAGAATGGCAATGTTTAATTATCCAAGGTTGTTATATTTTGGTTTATTTTATTATTATAAATTGTTGCCCTAATACTATTGCAGCTAATTTATAGTAGATATTCTGATTTGATTTAAATTACAGGTCAAACAATATTTCAAGGAATTCAATTCTTCTTATGTCTGGATGGAATAATTGTGTCCCCACCTATAACAAAATGGTCTTTTGCATATTACCATGCTTTTTTCAACATTCTGTTTATAACATGGAATAACCAAGGAATGCATGAGTGAATTGTGGAATTCGGGGCCATGGGTTACATGGCAGGAATTCCTTGTGCTTGAGTTGGGCACGGAATGTGACCTGGGTCAAAGGTTGAAACCCTCCCTGCATTCCTGAGCCGACCAGCATTCCTTGCGAAGTTTGCTGGAAAGCTTGGGGATTCAGGGAGGGCAGTTTAGGTTAGCCAGTGGTCCAAGCAGGACACTGGAGGATGCATGCCGACCTGTGCTTTTAAGTTTACGGTTTTCGGGGTTGGCAAGTTGCTGCCTGCGGGTTTTCTGTTGTTCTGTATTCTTTTTGTAAATTTGTAGTTTTTTAGTTTTTTAAATAAATAGTTTTGGCTCCAAGTCACGTGTGCCGGTAGTTTCTGCGAGCGGGGCGCAATTGGAACCTTACATGGTGGAGGTGCAGTTTTGCGTCAACTTCTAGCGTGACGCAACCCTGTACATTGACTTTGAGAAATGGAGCTGCGCTCAAATAAGGCTGTACGTATTACCACGTTAATTGTGCCAACGGGTACCCAGACACAGGGGGTTATGGACCCGGACATAAGTCCCACGTTTGGGGAAGGACCGATGGAAGGCAGTATTGCGGGCCTAGGTTGGCTCGGTCCTTGATTTGATGATGAAGGTCACGCAGGTGGCGCGGTATTGTGGTGGTAGGCGCCCGGGTTGTTTGGACTTTGAACGATCACCGGAGTGTTACCCACTCCCCCTTTCAGAAAAGGTCACCTCCATTCGGGAATGGCCGTGTAACATTATTTTTTCTTGGGATGCAGGGAACAGCTAAG
>JAQGAE010005747.1:0-10894 GCA_034696685.1 Julus scandinavius
TTAGGTTATTGGGGAGATGAAGAAAAAACAAAGGAAGCAATCACTCCAGATAGATGGTTCAAAACTGGGTTTGTATACCATCATTATGCCAAATCAAAGCTATTGCACATGAAACAGATTTGAACTGAGCCCTTGTTTTATTCTGCAAATATTTACAGAGACATGGGCATCCTCAATGAAAATGGGACTCTGCAAGTCAAAGAGAGAATCAAGGATATGATTATCAGAGGTGGAGAAAAACATTTATCCCACAGAAACTGAATCTCTGTTAATAACTCATCCAAAAAATGCAGAAGCCCAGGTAAGACATTAGAACCATTTAACTGGAAAATTGCCCATAACAAACTTTTGATTTTATTATTATTTCTTTGACTAGAATGAGCTAATTAAAAATAATTCAGAATTAATCAAACGGACACTTTGTATAATATCAGGTGGTTGGCATCCCTGACGAAAGAATGGGTGAAGAATTATGTGTATGGCTAAGACTAAAGGAAAATCAGACCATGACAGAGCCAGAAATGGAAGAATTTTGCAAAGGAAAGGTAGTAACTGATAAAATAATGCTAATTTCAATGATATCGTATTCTTATTTATATGCTTCATTTTTATTCAAGATATCGCATTTTAAAATTCCTCGCTACATTTGATTTGTAACAACCCTACCGAAAACCATGGCCGGTAAAGTACAGAAATTCGTCATCAGGGACGAAAGCAAAAAAAAAAAAACCAAGCATATTTTAAGGAATATTAAAAATCCCTTAAATCTTCAAGGACTGTCTCTACTATGACCAATTACCACAATATTTTTTCAAAAAGTCTCAAAATGTTAGAGAGACTGATAAAATATTTTTTATTATTTGTTTTTTTCTCTTATCCATGAACTCAAGCATAAACTGGAGTTTAGCATAAAGTTCAAGCATATTTCCCGAATTTACAAGTTTTCAAGGCTGCTTGACACCCAATAACAAAAATGTGTATACCGGTATATATGAAGTATGATCACGTGGTATTTCTACTTAAAAACGATACACATAAATATCAAAAATGCTAAATTTAGTAACACCAATATAAAAGAGTTTTGCACATGTTTTGTCAAAATAATCAAATAACTTACAAACAAAAATTATTGAAATTAAAATTTTCCTAGATACAAATAAGATATTTATCGATACCATATATTAAAAAGTTTACATGTGCGAGTATGTATAGGTCCCACATATTCCAATGTTTCCATCCTGTCAAGAACGAAGCGAAAAATAGTCTTTTGCAAGAACTTTATAATACAAATCTAGACGCAAAAGCAACGAATTTTCTTGAAATACCCCAACAACTTGCTATAATGTATACGAGCGAACAAGCAACTATTTATACAACGCACACAGGCAACCGGTAAAATGTCGACACGAGACAATTCTGCCAACAAGTTCAGCAAAGAGTTTATTGCCATGAACTAAACTACCACGTCTCATTCTACCCCTTGTGCGAGCCAACAGTATAATTGAATCACAACTTTAAACTTTTTTTTTAAACAGTTTCCCTGTTTGGCAAATTAGGCTGCATCCTATAGCCAATATAAAGACATTTCGACCTCAACACTAAATTCGCCAAACCAAAGTTGCACAAATTAAAGTACTTGTCCGCCATGATTCATTTAAATCGGACGCTTGATGAAGTCTAACCATCAGAATTTAAAAAAAGTAATAACAGGAAGGACAACGATATCACGTAAAAAATCTTCTGAAAAAAAGGGGCTTATAGTCATTTCTTAGAACTTACACTAACTTGTCGCATATACAGTATACTAATCGTGAATTTCGACAAGACTTAATTGTCCCTTTCAGGCATATTGGACAATGGCAAGTTGTCAACAAGACATTTTTGCACCTGTCCCAACCTGTTCCTCAGATGTAACAGCTTCATGGAATACCGCATTCTATTCGAAAAAAATGCTAATTAGCTACAATACATATACATACAGCAATGTACAGTCAGGAGAAATTTTTGAGGACGAAATTTGAAAAAAAGCAAATTTTTTACACCGACTGTCTTCCTTGGCGAGAAATATAACGCACAACTTTAGACTTGGAACTACACCCATTGCTTTAAGCAACAGTGCAATGACCACTCATGTCCCTGTTATAATGTCAGCTAACATCCAACAGTGGAAATAGAAATGTGAAATCTATTCAGCCGGCATTATGGCCCAAAAGCATTTCGCACTGCTGGCACTTAGTTAGGATTGGTATTTGTTGCCCTCAGTTAGGAAATGTCCACATCTGGCAAAGCTTATTGACAAAGCATGTTCTTGGGTATCAAAAGCCCATGGGACAAAACAGTCTGCAGACTACAACGTGGCAATTGATTTCCAGGAGCTAAAAGTGAAGACTGGGACAACACATCTTTTAGGCTACCAAGTACCAACCAGGACAACGCTCTAAAGAAGCAGTCAACAAAAAACTTCAAAACATATAGGTTGTTTCCAGAAGCCAGGAACAAGAGAATCTCAAAATTGTGTGAATACTGGACTCAATGATTTCAATGAGGTAACACCTCTCGTATAAAATGTTTGTTAATTTGACATGATGACGTTCAAGAAACAAAGATCAATGATTACGAAGGAAATCTATGTTGGCACACGCCTTACACAATACGTTGTCAATGATTGTCATGGAAACTAACTGAGCCTTGTTTTTAACTAAATTCAAATACACGAACTTCCTTGGAGAAAGTTCTTAGAAATGCAAGAGAAGTAAAACATTAGGATACAATTTTCAAAATGATTGTGTGCCATAGGAAAACATTCAAAAACCATGCAACTTTCACCACAAATAAAGTAGACAAACATTCCGTGATCTTTGAAAGAGTAATTTTTTGGGATCACGATTTCTCTCACAACCTGGGCCAAGGATCAATCCAACTTTTGGACAGCCTCAATCGGGAATCCTCTAGCTCTGAAGTGTATAAAAATAAATTGAAATAATATGATAAGAAAGTACAGCATCCACTTTGGATACGCTGAAAGATAAGACTACTGTAGTGTGTCCAAGCCAATGGTATAAACCTGACCTAGATGGAAAATTATTCTCTATGTGAACAAAAATACACCACTCATTATCCATATCTGGGTCAGTAAACAACATGGAGAATGTAGGCCTGAGTAGAGTTGTGTTGGAATGCAAATGAAGACAGTTGCCATGCACAAGCACAAGGAGCAGTTAGTTGTCGGGCGTTTCATTGGTACAATGGGATAAAGAGAAAATGCTGCTTTCTAAACAAATACAAAACTGTAAAGCGAATTAGTGGTTAGAAAAACAAATAATTCAACGTAGACAATAGCCAGCTGCAAAGCAGCAATTATGAATTCGGGAACAAAAATTACGCACGGGGTTGAGAGAGGAAATGGAGATTTATATAGTTTAACCGAACAACACGATACATTGTTACGTATGTATAAGAACCCAGGATTCGACCTACTAAATTTTAAAAAACGCAATTTCCTATACGGCTGCATGCTAGTAAATCAAAAGCGCCAGAACATGGTTGCACACTGGCAATTTGGCAAAACTGCACCTACATACCAGTGCTCGTATCGTGCACTATACATAAGTGAAATATTTTTAGGGTTTGTCAAGAGCACGAAAAATCGAGGGAAATTAATAAAGTAATTTTAGAGTTCGCATAGCCAAGGATATGAAAGGGTAAAAGTTATAAAGTAACGTTGTAATGCGTATATAATGCATTCATAAATCAGTTCGGTTCTCACACAAGTCACAAACCACATCACAAACTTTCCCAGGTTTGAATTTTCAATGGTATCACGAGCTATGACTAGACTGACCAAATATAAAAGCTTATTAAATTTCTTATAACTCCAAACTGGATCTCACATTGGATATAATGACTGCTGGTAGATATTAGCATATTTTAAATTAGCTAATAATTATTGAGCTTGGATTAATTTTTCCTACTTTCCTGGAAAATAGTTGGACTATGTCACACTCCAACAATTAATACTTTCTTACATCAAAAACCTTTGTTTATGCGATTTCCCCAAAGACATTCCCTATATTAATTAAAACTAGAATAATAACATTAAAATGAAGAAATTATGATCTCAAGTAATCCATGAACTTAAAGGTTCCCTAGAGCATCTTGAATAATCCTGAGACAAAATAGGAAAAATGGTAGACAAATGAACAAGTTAACGCTTCTGAAAATCAGTGTACTTCCAATGTCATCCAATTCCTACGTTGACAAGACAAGTTACGTTTCAAGCTACAAAGCATAGCAGGTTCAAAAATATAAATAAGAAAAAAAAAGGTTTACAAGTCATTATTACTGTATATATGGCCTAATTCATATATTCTTTAGACCACCAGTGGTGCATCTTGAATACCATAAACACATGCAAAGTACAAGCTTAGAACAGCAGGAGGTCTACACTGCGTACTTTAAAAGTGCAGCACCGTTAGATATATGAAAACACAAAATAAAACGCCTGGTAATTTTGCATTCCAAGACTACTAGGTCAAAATGGTGTACACTGTGAATGACATTCTCGGAAATGTTAACTCTTCCGATAAAATTATGAGAAATCGTCTGACCAATAATCATAAACCATACCGGTAATACCACTCTTAACTTGTCTTTTCATGTTCATTAAGTTTTAAAACAGCATGCACAACAGTTCAACTATTTCACCCATGTAAGCCACAAAAGATAAGCCAGCCGTTGGCAGTACAAGTTGAAGCTCTTGAAAGAATTAGGAGGATGATACCCTCACCTCCCAACTTATCATTGTTAAATTCAACCGTCGACAATTCCGGGCTATCTTTACAAAAGGATTATTCAATCATTGTATCATTTGCTCTTTTTAAGTGGGAATTTATCTGCAGCATTCAGACGATCAATGATATGTTACCAACTGTCACAAAGCGGAAGTGATGGCTTCAAACCATAGTCATTCATTTTCATAAGCAAATGTAAAGCTAGGGTACCAAACCAGCCTTGCATATATAATAAGATCAACTGTCCTCGCCAAATTAATCACACAATGAATGCTTGAAGAATCAACTAGGGTTTAACAATCAAGCCATTGAGTATCAGGGATAAGTGAGTACCCTTGAGGTTATACCTGCACCCTCATCTATTGTCACTGTATCAGTCAGGTAACAATGAGGAAATCCTTATCTGCACTCCTTACTAATTAAAACTCTTTGATGGCTCCTGTAAATAGCGATTGAAAGAATATACAAAATGCCATGGCGAAGTTAAAGATGAGATAATTTAACGCGTATATAACGAAATTAACCTTGTCACGCTATGTCATTCGTAATTTTTTCGGTAAATTGCAGTGGATCGTTTTACGACTAATTACGACGCAGAAAAATAAGTAGGCTACTGTACTCAAAAATTATCAAATTGCCATTAACAGCCTAAGCCAAGTCCATGTCTATAGTTTCCTGCTTGATTAGGAGGGGGAGATCCTTCAATGTTTACACGTTTGAATTAAAATTATTAATTGCAGTCAACCCACAAGTTGACGCGCCTGTTGTTAAGAAAATGAAAAACTGAATTTAGAAGCACGCTCTTTTGGTTTTGTTTATTCGGTCAATCCTCTTGAAACCTTGAATGATGTGTGGCTAGGGTTAGGCGCATTAATGAGATACAACAGTCCTAGAAACAGGAAACAACCAGCCATGAATTAATTACGTGGACTTAAGCCTAATATATTAACAGAAGGTAAACACAACCGCCAATAAAGCACGGAACGGTATGGAGCTTAAACCACCAAAGTAGGAAAACAGGAACGTCGAGAGTCAACCTTTGGTTTTAGGCCTACCTTTCCATGCATTTTGCGCAGGTTTTATTTGTTCAGAAAACAGCAGACGCACAGTCATTCCTGGTGGTGACTCACATTTAGTAGACCCATGCTAAGCTTTCAATGGCACACACTGTGCTGTCAAATCGAAAGACTAAATTAAACAATATAATTGGCTACACTATCTTCCACAAAAGCTTGTTGGGGCAGAGTACGAGTTGTGTAGGAGAGCACACAGGCCTACCCAAGAAAATTAATGTTGTCTAATAATGCCCACTTTATAGATGCTAAACATTACCTTTGGAAAATTCAATTACAAAGGCCTACGCCAGTCAGAATAATGTGAACTCACATTTGGTAAATTATCCTATGCTGTAAATATTTTAATCATGAATCAGCAGTGATTTTCATATTATTTCCCTACAATCCGGTTCTCAAAAAGTAAAACAGTACACAACATTCAGAGAAATGAAACAGAAGATGGCAATGACGACACATGGGACAACATTTAAATTTAGCATACCGATGAGGTGGGCTGAGCCTGAGGCATAGACTAAATATCTGTAGATTGAGAAATGAAAGACAGCCCTGTACGAAGCTGAATCATATCACAAATGACACATCCAAAACTCACGGACTTATATGGCCTTGACTGCACCCTTAAATGTTACACCTTTACAACAGATATTTCTGGGTACTATTGCTACTACTATACAGTAGATCGAAATAAAGATCCCTAATAACTAATCTTATTGGTCAATAATTGATGGGTAAAGATGCACTTAAAACTACAGAGCCTAGATCCCTCATACAGGAAATGAAATTTACAGAAAGCTGAAAATTGAGCCTTGTGAATAAACCTGCAGAATTGTCCTCCTTACCCAAAATCCACATCATAGTATATTCATCAATGTGAACAATTTTACAACTCATAAACTGCTAATCACTAAATAACAGATACCCTACCGGTAAACATTGTGTAGAGACCTTGCAAAGCAGGTTATGAAAATTGTATCAGAAAACCAGGTTGCAAGTAACAATGCTCCTGGATTTGCTACGCCATACATGTTAAAACAGAATGCTGTGAATTTCCATTCAGAATGGAATCGGTTTGCTTGGGTGGCCATCCTGATTAAATGCAAAGTTAACATTTTAGGTCAATCCGCCTATTTGTAGAAAGTGTAAAGTACATCTTTGTGAAACCACTTACAGTATTTATATTCACAAAGTTCAATTTTAGAATGTGGAGTTTGGCTAAGGACTGGGCAGGATATGTTTCCATCATTGTGACCGCATGTTGTTTGACCTTAACACACTGTGAAATCAATATGTATAGCTACATTTAATTTGCTTTAAATAGCCTAGCCATACTGATCCACACTTGTGATTAGTAAAGACAAATACATGCATGTGCAATGTATCAATTATATTGCAAAGGAATACGAATGTAAGTCACTACTAATGTTGAATCTAACGTTTTTCCATGCACAATGCTAATTGCATACATTCGTAATGCCTACTCTTGAATTGAAAGCATCTAGAGCAATTTTATCAAATTCCTAAATCAGAAGCTATCATTCCAAATGCCATGCCTGTTGGCAATAATTTAAAAATATAATTGATAACTGATAGGAATTGCTTCTCTTGAAACACGTATCTTTCCATCTTTACTGGGAGGGGATTTGCAACATGGTAGTCTATTGGTAGATATGAAATGTTGTGACAGTCAATATAAAATCTCTGGTTAATGGGTCCGCCAATATTTACTTCCTACTAAAATCATAGAAATTGCATCATTTGCATAAAACGTGGAAAAAACACAGATTTCTAGTCAACATTAACAAATTGTATGAAACAAAGTTTAACGTTTTCTGATTGCAGTCATTATCCAATGAATGGGCAAAACCACCTCTGTCAAAAATTTACAGGAAATTCATTATCAAAGCCACTTGTGAACATCGTCAGGTTGTCAATTCTCCGCTCCTATTCCATTTACTTTACAGATAAACCTTTAGATGTGAAACCCATTGTTGGTCTTATCTTGATTGCTTTATCTTATCAGCTGAGCTCCTCATAAACAATTCAACGTGTGTTGCTTACATATTTTCAGCAATAAATAAAATATAGCATTAAAATGATCCAAATATGCACATGAATGCCATAATACTGGCAGTATTTATATAATGCGAAACAACGGATATTGCAGACCTTGTCATACGACCCCATAAGTCAGTTCGACCAAACGAGTTGTACATATACGATAAATGTAAAAATAACATACTTACCAAATTCCACAAAATCCGAGACCGTTTTTTCTCTTCTTAAAGATGAATTACAACATTCATCGTACAAAACCAATAACACATCCAAAAGGGTTTCCGTGCTGAAGCATTGTCCATTGGCGTGAATTGGACCTCCCAGAAAGAGTTCTTCCAGATCTTTCAGTCTTTTCTCAGGAGTTTTATCTTGAGACATGGTTTCTGTTAGTGTAAAACAACTCTTGCAGACCTTATTTTTTACATAACGCAAGTACACATTTCGCGTATAAATTTATTTCGGCGATCAATTCCGTGTACCTGACATTTTTATCCCCTAATTAACTGGTTAGCGAACTTTTTCCACCGACAGGAAGATATAAATAACACTAAACTTGAATCGCACACGATTATTTAGTTGATGCGAAGCAGCAGCGTTCTTTGCTGGCGAAGATAATTATTTCTATGCAATAGGAAATTAGCAATTAATTGTAAATTACTGAAATGCGATGTGGAATAGTCGCATTCCATTCAACGATCGTCGACCGGAGACGTTTTTTCTCATCGTAAAAAGTTAAACAAGGGCATCCATCGGTGAAAATATTCCAAACTGGCGACGAAATGCTCCCACTTATATCCTGCATTGTCGCGTACAATAAATAGGCGCACTAATATTCATAACTTGTACGAATTATACCGAGAACGTAGTCTATTTTCCTTTTTCACACAAACGAAAACCAGAACCACACAACATGGCCGCTTCTTCTTTACGGCTCGATCGGCTACGCCAGCCGGTCAGCCGAAATATTCCATGCCTTGATGTATTCTGGGTAATATAGTACTATCCCTGCCACAGGAAACGATAAGGATATATATTTAGATGGGAATGAAAATAAGGCCTTTTCTGCCTATGATAATATTGTAAAATTCCAATGTAAAAGACTAGTAAAAATTATCTGAACATTGTGAGAATAAATACATCTTTGTGTTAGAAAATGTCAATAAACCTCACTGCCTGTTTGACAACCACTTGATTGCAAAATTGATCAAAATAAAAGATTTATGCATGTACAGGAGAACGTACCCCTCTTATCCGTCCTATTTGGGATGAGAGGTTGGTTAGTAAACCTACGATGTTCGAATTATATGTAATCTTCAATTTTGGATTTGGCTTTGCAGTCCTCTGGTCGACGAATTATTCCGTGTTCAAAATAAATTGCTAAGTTATAATTTTCATTATTTAAATTTATTAAGGGGGATTGAAACCCTATCCCTTTCAATGGGTAAATTTGCAACGACACTCACAGCCAAACAAAAAGAGATTAACTAAAAATAATTTTTTTTAAAAATAGCTTGATAAATCACCAAGGTCATTCACTTGTCGTTTTTCCCTTTAAAATAGTATATTTTTTTAAAATTAATAAACAAGTTGGACAAATGTCCGTTATTTTGCACACGCTGCCAGCAGGTGGCAGCACGAGATAGGCAAGTTGTGAGTGCAAAAATTCAAATAATAATTTAAATTAAAAAAATCTACTATTTTAAGTGAAAAACGACAAGCGAATGACCATGCTGATTTATCAAGCTATTTTAAACAATTTATATTTTTATTTAATCTCTTTTTGTTTGGCTGTGAGTGTCGTTGCAAATTTACCCATTGAAAGGGGTAGGGTTTCAATCCCCGTTAACAATATGAATGCCGATCTCAGCATTACAGCAAAGAAAATACATATCCTAATTCAAAGTTGAAAGTTTTCCAGGAATTATTTCATTTGCACATTCCGCATGACATAGGAATTAATACTTTGTAAATATGACAAATGCAATCATAATTGCAACAATTTCAAAACAAAAATTCTTTTACACTAAAAAAACAACAAAAAAACTAGTGTCTTTATGTCTGTCGAAGTTTAGGGAAACGCTTTTTATAAAAAAACACCTCGGATTATCAAGAAAAATTATTATTTCCAAGAAATTGCGTTAACAAACACAAAATAAACATGAAAAAATTAAATTATTATCTGAAGCAGTAGATAGATTAGGAACAATAAACATATAACAACAATCAACTGTGAAAATCACATGAAATCATGAGTTTATAAATTTATTCATTAGATTTTGCAAAACTAGAATGTGGCAATTCCACTGGTACTACAGGGCGAAAAACCCGTATGTGGATTGCAGAGGTGTTTCTTAAACGCGACGACACGTCTAAATGGTCCTTTAGGGGTATTAAATCGTCGCAGAGGGTGATTGTGTCGGTTTTGACATCAACGTCTATACTTCCGTGATATTTACTTTTAATTTGGAGGGCCAAGTTAATAGCTCTTGATACAGCTGCTCCTAATCCATGTATAAACAGCTCGGCCTCGCCCGAATCTAAAAGTTTTTGGCATCGGTCGATCTGGGCTGGAAAATTGGTTTTCCTTGTCACATAAATATCATTCCTTCGTCTAGGCCAGGTTGTTGGAAGTCTTTTGCGAAGCTTGTATTCTTCGGGATCAAAATCGGACTTTTTTCGTTTTGCAGGTGGCTCCTGATGATTTCTTCCAGACTTATCTGATGTAGAAGCTTCAGCGACATCCATTTTCAATAAACCAAGAATCTGAAAATAAATAAAGGCTTGGTTTAATATTTCACTTATAAATCATACCAGTGATTAGTAAGTTTTCTTAAATTTGCATTCTTATTCTTGCATTTTTCACATATTTAACACAAAAATATTTCTACTACGAAACTTATTTAATGAATCGTTAGAATTGATTTTTAATAATGTTGCCATGACTTCATGAAAAGACTAATACAAACACAATGT
>JAQGAE010005748.1:0-10892 GCA_034696685.1 Julus scandinavius
GATCAAAGGAAATTTGCGACACATGTTTCGAAAAACATGCTGGAAACTTTGCTTCAGTGTTTCTTGTGTATGTTTTATGTGTTTGTGAAGGTTTCCTCTGGTGTGTACCAACTTTAGAAACATTTAAATACATGAAACATACACATGCTACCTTTTTTAAATGGCCCCAAAGCCAATTTAAACCTCTATTAACCAGCTAATCGTGGCAATTCTTTGAGTACACTATCACAGTGGCCCAAATCCATATCCAGAAAAATGCTCATTAGGAACCCTTCTGATGGGAGTTTGCTGCTTCATGGCCATTTATGACGTCATTTAGCTCAGCAGTGTTAACCGGGGCCCTGACCCACTTTGCGCCCTTCTGTAGACTGTCATTTTAGCGTGATATAGTCTTGATAAATATTCAAGTGCGAGATAGTGTATTACAACTAATTTAACCTCCCATAAAAACGAGGATGATACATTGCCTCATAAAAACCAGACAAAGGGCACTGTCATTAAAATGAGTGTAAAGTATGAAAAAGTGAACAGTCCAGTTCACAAGTACTCACCAAACTCTCAAGACATGTCTTTATCCAATTAAATTATGGGTAATTTTTGTAAATTGTGTTGTAGAGCAGTTAGGGTACCTGTTGATTTTGTCAATTTGTGAAATTTTACTGGTGTCCCATCAATTAAGTTGACCACTGTATTTATCCTGGGGCCCTTCTGATTTGGATTTATTGACCACTTAAGGGGCCATTCAAAAAGAACGTCCCCGAAATTCTTTCAAAAATTTACCGCTTCTCCCTGTCCTCATAGTGTCCATTTTAGCCCAGACCACCTCTCTTATGGACGTCCTTCTTAAATGGCCCTTAACCGGGCAATCATAAATGACCAAAGCTTAAAAATTTGTTAAGTTGAAAGGTCACAAATAGACGTTAAATTTTTATTTATTGTAAAACAGTACAAATTTAATGTTTATTACTGATATCCTTCAAAAATTTCAACATTCTACATGTAGTCCAAAGACTCAAGTCCACTGACAAATCAGACGCATGATACGAGTAACAAGGGCCTTTGAAGGACTCTAAAGGGCACTTGACCATTCCTTACCCACCTAATTACATGCTAAAGTTAAGGATCCGATCTCATCCTCGATCCCTGGTGTTTTCATCAAACTTTCTGTGCAACATTCCTTCATAGTCTTGCTTCTTCTCCTGCACATTGTGCCCTATCTCGTGCTCGCTGGCCAGATCATCGCTGTCAAAGTAGGGCACTTCCTCGTCCTTAGCATTCTCCTTTTCCTTTTCCTGTTTGCCACCAAACCTCTTTTTCAAAATGTTTTTAAAATTTGTCCATATCCCTTGCGGACCTGAAGTTGATTCATCATTTGAATCTTTAGTAGCCGGACTATCATCATCTCCATTAGGAATTTCCTTGTCCCCGAACTTCCTCGTCAGCATGCCCTCGTAATCGTCCTTCTTCTTCAGGACATGAGCTCCAATATCATCCTCACTTGCAAGATCCTCACTATCGTAGTATGCTACAGGAGACTTTGTTGGAGAAAGTCTGCTCAACTCTGGAACATGTGGCTTCCGACGAGGGCTACTCTCAAACTTATTACCCAGCATTCTCTCGTAATCGTCCTTCTTCTTCAGGACGTGGGCTCCAATCTCATCCTCACTTGCAAGATTCTCACTATCGTAGTAATCTACTGGAGACTTTGCTGGAGAAAGTCTGCTCAACTCTGGAACACGTGACTTCCGACGAGGGCTACTCTCAAACTTATTACCCAGCATTCTCTCGTAATCGTCCTTCTTCTTCAGGACGTGGGCTCCAATCTCATCCTCACTTGCAAGATTCTCACTATCGTAGTAATCTACTGGAGACTTTGCTGGAGAAAGTCTGCTCAACTCTGGAACACGTGGCTTCCGATGCCGGCTGCTCCCAAACTTTCTATTCAGCATTTTCTGGTAATCGTCCTTCTTCTTCATCACGTGGGCTCCAATCTCATCTTCACTTGCAAGATTGTCACTATCGTAGTATTCTACTGGAGACTTTGTTGGAGAGAGTCTGCTCAACTCTGGAACACGTGGCTTCCGATGCCGGCTGCTCCCAAACTTTCTATTCAGCATTTTCTGGTAATCATCCTTCTTCTTCAGGACGTGGGCTCCAATCTCATCCTCACTTGCAAGATTTTCACTATCGTAGTAATCTACTGGAGATTTTGTTGGAGAGGGCCTACTCGATTCTTCCAGACGTGGCCCACCAATCTCTTCCTCCTCCAGGTGTTTCATTTCGTCTTGCAAATCCTGTAACTTATCTAACTGGTCGTCATGTTGCTGCTGGAGTTGCCTTAGTTGCCCAGGGCCTCTTTGATGCCTAAGGGCCTCACTGGACAACTTCTCCACCAACTGGTTATAATCGTTGACCTTCTTCCGAACTTGGAATCCTATCCTTTCCTGGTTAGGAGGGTTTTCCCAATCGTAAAAATCGACCGAGGTGTTGCTGTCCTCGACGTGGTCAAACATTCCATTCCTCATCTTTGCAATCGGCTCGCTGCTGATGAAGGTGGCTCCCAAGTCGACGGATGGATCGTTCTTGGCGTCAACCCTAGCCAGATTTTCTTCAGCAATAAAGCGTTTTAATCGTTTGTCTTCTTCGTCTTGAAAGCGGCTTCTATCCTCATTTGCCTGATCAATATCCAAAGCTTCCTCCATATGCGGGATTTGTCGGTCATCCTCTTCATCTTCATCACCTCCCTCGTCTTGATGACTCCAGCTCTCCATCCTTGATCCTTCCTCATCTTCTTCGCCTTCCTCGTCTTGATGACGCCTGCTCTCCATCCTCGATCCTTCCTCGCCAGCATAATCTTCCTCTCCTTCATAATCTCCCTCGTCTTCATCTCTCTCGTCATCCTCGCTTTCATATCCTTCCTCGCCTTGATGACGCCTGCTCTCCATCCTCGATCCTTCCTCGACTGCATAATCTTCCTCGCCTCCATAACCGCCCTCGTCTTCATCTCTCTCACCATCCTCGCCTTCATATTCTTCCTCGCCTCCATAACCGCCCTCGTCTTCATCTCTCTCACCATCCTCGCCTTCATATTCTTCCTCGCCTTGATGACGCCTGCTCTCCATCCTCGATCCTTCCTCGCCTGCATAATCTTCCTCGCCTTCATAATCGTCGTCACCTTCATCTTCTTCCTCGCCTTGATGACGCCTGCTCTCCATCCTTGATTCTTCCTCGCCTGCATAATCTTCCTCGCCTTCATAATCGTCGTCACCTTCATATTCTTCCTCGTCTTGATGACGCCTGTTCTCCATCCTCGATCCTTCCTCGCCTGCATAATCTTCCTCGCCATCATAATCGCCCTCGTCTTCATCTTCCTCGTCTTCATAACCGTCGTCACCTTCATATTCTTCCTCGTCTTGATGACCCCTGCTCTCCATCCTCGATCCTTCCTCGCCTGCATAATCTTCCTCGCCTGCATAATCTTCCTCGCCTGCATAATCTTCCTCGCCTGCATAATCTTCCTCGCCTTCATAATCGCCCTCGTCTTTATAATCGTCCTCACCTTCATATTCTTCCTCGCCTTGATGACGACTGCTCTCCATCTCCAATCCTTCATCAACTTCCTCGCTATGACGTTTCTGTTTAGCTTCATCCACGATCTGACCATGATCCCTTATGCTTTCCTCAACCTCTTGTCTTTTTCTTCTCACCTGCATGTACAATGCTATATGTTAGAGTAGGTAAGATACCCACTCACATACCATTAGGTAACACAAGCTCGGGTATCGAATACCCGAGTGGCACTTCGCTTCTTTTAAGTAGAAGTTTCCAAGACAGTGGCACTCCGCAGTAGTATAAGAGAAGTCATTTTTGGCTCACTTTCTTACTCTCCGCTTCTTACAAGTAAAAGTTCTGTCAACTGTTTTTTGACAGTATGGGTGTGAATAGCGAGTTTCCTGAATGGACAATCTATTTTTTAAAATACATACAGTTGAACCCGCTTAATTGCACAGCGACCCGGCAAGCAAGCAGAAAATGTGCAATTAACCGGTGTAATGCAATTATCCGGGTTTTGATTAAATTCAGTAATCCTGGCTCAATTTCAGGCTAAAATCCTTGAAATGGCTAGGTTAGTACATTTATTGTCACTAAACATAGATTGAACCATCAAGGTACCTTGGGACAGATAGGCAACCGCATATCCTGCTCGACCGCCAGCGTCGGCAATACATGGACCGCTTCAAGAAGGAAAACTCGACTACCTGGTTAGTTAAAAAACCCAGAATAATTTAGATATCCTACATACCGTATTATCATGGGGTGAAACCTCCTCATAATCTTTCCTCTTCTTCACCCTTCTGGTCGATGGACCGTCTTTGCGATGGCCCGTGAAGATGTCTTTGCGATGGCCCGTGAAGATGTCTTTGCGATAGTAGTCCCTGTGCCCTTCCCGAGTCTTGAAAGAGCGTGCTCGGGTCAGCTTCCTTAAGTGTCTGCTCCGTGTTCTAACTGCTCTCCCTCCATAACTCAAGCTACCAGCAGCTTTGAGATGTCCTTCTATGTCGCCTTCTTTACCGGATGGACTTCCCATCTGGAGACGAATCCAACTGTCGATGACAACCGGTACTTTTCTAGTATCCCGGGTGGGTGCAGTTGGGTATCTTCTGGGTATCCTTAAATTCTGGGCAACAGACAACTTACTTTTGCCCACTTTGTGTTTTGTGATGTGGTGGATGACTCTTCGCTTCACTCTTCTGCCCGGGATTTCTTCCATTTCTTGCGTGCGCAAGACATGTCGTTTGTGTCCTTTGACAAGGTTACCCTGAATTTTCTTACTGGTCCTCCTTCTGATGTTGTATGCTGACTTCAGTCTTACCCGTGACCGCTTTCTTCTGTATAATGTCTGTTTTGTAGGGGCTGTTCCCAAGTCGTAATAGCTCTTGGATTTTTTGATTTTCTTGTATTTGGACCGTTTACGACTTACAATATCTTGTCCATGGTTTTCGTAAAAATGTACTTTTTTGGACCGTTTCCTGAGGATCTTATGGCGATGCAATGGTGCATCTTTATTTTCTTTAGGCATGGACATAGTATGCTCCCTATCAAAATGGATACTGCGACAAGGCCGTACACGTCCATCTACATCTTGTCCATGGTCCACATGTTTTGTTTCGTGAAAATGTACTTTTCTGGACCGTTTTCTGTGGATCTTTCTGTATTTATCGTCTCTATCATGGCTTACAATGGGCACCATCACTGAATCGGTCCTTGTTTGTTACTCCTGCGTTTGATCTGATGTTGGATTTCAAGCATAGTTTCAGTGAACAGACAAGAACTAGTAATTAAAATGTTGGATAAGGAGGAAAAAATACAAACCTGATATGGTTTTACAAAACAATTTTGAAAATCAAATCACTAATCAGAATTTATTTTGGATTTTTTAAACTAATGGATAGGTTGCAAGCTGATTTGGAAGAAAAGCATGCGCACACGTGCAGAATATCACGTGCTAGCCAACATTTATATAAAGGTGCGTTTTCACGTGAGAGAAACTCGAGATGCTTCCTATAGCAGTTCTCAATGTAGCACGTGCAAAAATGCGCGTGCTACTGTTCGAGAACTGTCACTGAGAGCAGCTAGCAAAACACGAATTTTGAGAGTAGCTGTCGAGATGCTCATGTTTAGGATTTTTAAATGTTTAAAGCTAAGTTTGGGAAATTTTGTGGAATACGTGATGCGTCGACGAGTAATTCGCGAGAGTTAATCTTAAGCCGGCGCCACACATGGGATATTTGGCAAATACTTTGTCAAATGTCTCATGTGTGTATCGGGCATTTGCCTATTTGGCCAACACTTGGCTTGTCCCACCAGCCTTCAATTCAGGGTTTCCATTATATTTGATGGAAAAAATTCATTAATTTCAAGGCTCATCATATAAATTTCCAAGGATCCAGCATATGGTCAATTCAAGAATATTATTCAAAAGCGTTTGAAAAAATTTCTTGAGAGCATGAAAAAAAATTTTTTTGTTGTATTTTTATCTCGGATTTTTCGGAAATTTCCAGACCTGGAAAGGAAATTCCGGCATGAACTGGTGTTTAACACAAATGTCAAGCATAATTCCAGATAGTAGAGTTCAAGTAATTCATGGAAATTTCCTGATTTTCAAGGCTATTGGACAACATGTCCATTGAAATCAAAATGGGCAATGGTAGGTATGTTAGAAACATAAGTACAATGTCCAAGTAAGAATACATTGTAGAAGATCCAAGTACAAATACATTGTAATTGTACATTGTCCGAGTACAAATACATTGTACTTGAACAAGATCCAAGTACAAATACATTGTATTTGTACAAGATCCATGTAGAAATGCATTGTACTTGTACAAGATCCAAGTAGAAATGCATTGTACTTCTACAAGATCCAAGTACCAATACAATGTTCAAGTAAAAATACATTGTACTTGTACAAGATCCATGTAGAAATGCATTGTACTAGTACAAGATCCATGTAGAAATGAATTGTGCTTCTACAAGATCCAAGTACAACAATATGTTCAAGTAAAAATACATTGTACTTGTACAAATTCAATGTCCAAGTACAAATACAATGTCAAAGTACAAATACAACGTACAAGTACAAATACATTGTACTTATACAATGTCCAAGTAAGAATATGTTGCACAAGCACATTGCACAAGTACATTGCACAGGTAAGATTACATTGCACTTCTCATGGCCAAAATCTAATTTAGAAAAAAAACTTTGTAGACTGAAGAATTCACATATTCTAACCATTTAGAAAGGAGTTTCTAGAGTTTAAAAATGTTGTTGTATCTTTATATCAGATTTATCCGATTAACGGAAATTTCCCAACCTCCACAGGAAATTCCGACAAATTTCAAGCATAATCTCTGAAGCAATGCAATTGGAAGAAATGACACATTCTAAACATCTAAATCTTTGCATATAAAGGAAGAAGTATTGTTCTTCGATATTTAACAAATATTTTCATAACTCCAGAGCTAATTTATTGAAATTTTGCAATACTTACACAACCAAAATGTTGATAACAAAACCAGATTGAATAAGTACAATCCAGAAAAAAACAGCTGAAAATATTAGGAAAATTTTTATTATTTCACAAATTCTCAAAACCAAAAAACTAACGCTTCTGAAGGAGATACGAAAACTTTCAATTGTACTTACTAATCTTTTAACACCAAAAGATGAAAATCGCTTAAAATTTCTGAAAGTTTACATACGTTGCGGTATCTGCTCAGAAATAAAAATGTAGAAATTCTGTAATGTTATAGCATCCCTTCAAACGTTCATTTTACAATAAAAAGAATACTTACAAAAATCGTCTAATCGGTGGACAATTTAATAAATCCAACATTCATAACAAAATACAATCTTCTGAACAACATCATCTCAGAAAAAAAAAAAATAGAATTTCTGGAAGCTCAGGCAGAATGTTGGTATCATCCAGAAATACATTACAGATATAAAATATAGTACGAGGATTTAGTTCGGGGCACCAAACTTCTTGACTTGTTGGACATGCCAAAGCAAGCTTTTCTCAAATACTGATTTCATATTCCTCGTTTCCCTGTAAAGCAATAAAACTTTTTTTTTTCAAATTAAATATGAAATGCTGAAAATAATACATGTTTCACTTCTACTTTATTATAACTGGCAGACCAAGTTCTCAGAAAGCTTCAAAGAAGTTGTTGTTGTTGTTGCTGTTGTCTCTAATTTAATCGTCAATATAGTATTCACTATATCGACCCTTTTAAAAACAGCGGTTAGTTTCGTACTCCCGAGATGAAGTTTGGCGACATTAGCGAAAACATAAAACAAGCGTGTCACAATAAATTGGAAAATATGGTTGCCATTGCTTGTAATGCTGAAAGTAATAAACAAAAAGTTGGAAAAAGTAGTTATTTAAAGATTCAAAAACCGTTGAAAAGGCAACGTTTCGATCACAGGCCTTCATTTTTGAAGGGCGGATTCACGCACTACATTTTAAAACGTAGAATTCACTGATGGACAATCAGTGATGGAAACCGTAATTAAACTAGCAAAAACAATGGCAGGAGCAGATTTAATTAAATATACATTCCTAAGATTTCATGCAATGCACTAGCCAAGTGAATGGAACCCATTTCCATATGTTTTCCAGAAAAAAGCAAACGATGGGACACTTTCACAAAACTGTTACAGATGCCAATAAAAGCAAACATCAAATGTTTGATAACAGCATCATTCTGCCATTACTTTTCTGCATTGGCAGATATTTATTTTGTGAATTCTTTAAAAAAAATTTCAATTCCAGAAATCGCAAGTCTTTCAAACCGGATCTGAACCTCTGCAACTTTCCGCATCTCCGGTAATTTGCAACTTCTTTGAATTTTTGGAACTTTGCAAACGTGGCAAATGACAAAATGCTCGAAGACGCGTGTAGGCCGTGTTTCGGGATCCGTCCAATCTGATATTTTGAAGAACTTGACAAGCTTTCCGTATACGGCAAGCGCACCGACATACAGATATAAAAACACGCTGCATATTTTCTGCATTACCGCCCACTCCAACTCTGGAAACCGTAGAATGCTACAAGCTTGGGATAATGGCCAGATCTTTGAGAAATCCTTACAAGTCCGTCAACTCAGAGATTTCGGATGACCACAATGCATTTGCAAGGCGACACAACGGTAGTGTTTACGAACCAGCCAAGAAATGCGATTACTTGCGGCTTCGAACCCTGCAGCGGGCAACATCGGCGTAGGAGCGTCCAGGAGGTGGCGTGGCAGCGCTGTCGTCCGACGGTGTCGTCTCTCGAGAAGAGGCCAAAGGCGGGTAGTTGTCGGCAGTCGTGGGTGCCGCTGTTCCAGCCTCCTCGTAGCTGATGGTCTTTTTGAGGACAGCAAAGATCTCCTGGAAGAGCTTCTTGTACTCTGGCGTGTGGTTGAAGTGGTTCTCGAAGGGGTTCTTGTGAGTGCGGAGGCCGGGGAGGCTTCGGGTGGGTGAAGCACCGTTGGTGGGCGGCAAGGTAAAGAGCCTAGAGTCCGTCTGCACAGCCTTATGCACCTGGCCCATGTCTTCGGAGAAACCAGAGGACAGGGAAGAAGACTCCTCGTTTCCGGCCCAGTGCCCCATGCTACGATACTCTCGCTCCGGGTCGTCCATAAAGTCTTCGGTTTCGCTCCCAGAGTGCGAGTCGGGCGAAGTCATCCGGCGCCGGGCGTTGACCATCGCCTCGTACTTCTCGATCAGCAACCGGTACTGGGTGTCCAGCTCGCTGAGCAACGAGCTCTCCATGCTGCTGTGTTCTTCTTCCGGCCCACTGGCTTTGTCCTCTCCAGCTATGATGACCTTTCCGGCTGACACCAGCGTCTCCTGGCTGCCGTAGGCTTGGCCACCGTTTGGCAATTTGACCACGGCACACTTGTCGCTGCTGGGAGACTGCTCTTCCACCTCGTGCTCACTGTCCAAGAAGATGGACGATTTGTGCCCACCGTCATCTGTCGTCGAGGAACGGCGCTGGTGGCAGTGGCTGCAGCAACTGTGAGAACTGAAAGAATGGTAATGGCACATTCAGAAAGTCAGAATTTTCTTTCATTTATTTTGTAACCAGAAAAATACCAACTTGAATTCCTCTTCCATTTCTTGGAGTTCCATCTGCAGCGCTTTCATTACCACCTCCCGCTGTTGAAGTGAATTCAGCTGTTCTTGCAACTGTTCGTTTTCCTGAAAATATCACACAACATGAGCTTCTACAACCATCTCAAGGCAGTTACTGTTTCTGTACTTTACTGTCGTCAAGCCACCTGCATGAGGAACGCAGTCTCCAGCTCGAGCTCTTCTTTGAGTCGCTGCTCTCTGCTCTTCTGCGTGCGCAGTTCACGTGTTGTCTGCTGCAGTCGCAGGAACTCTGCCTCCTTCTCGGGGTCCCAAGAGTGCTGCTCGCCGGCCCGATGGCTGAGCCCGTTCTCCACGCTCATGACCCTCCTCAGCTCGGCAGCGTCGAACTCCATGCCCAGGCCCAGGGTGCGCCTTCGTTCCCTCCGTTTCTGCAGGTGCTGCCGGCTGGAAGCGGCTTGCAGCTCGTCCACCGATTTCTGCAGCTCCTCACACTTCTTCTCCAGAGACTCCACATAGCTGTTTAGGCTGAAAAGTAAGAATGAGAAACAGTTGAACTTGTTCATGGCAAAGTAACATTGGTATGCTTTTTTGCAACAGCACACATGTTTCAAGCGGAACAATGCTGTTTCTCACCTCTTAATGTTGTTTTTGTCAACCTTGGCATCGTGCAACAGAGCCTTGTTTGCCTTCTCAAGATCCTGCAAGCTTATCTCCAGCTGCTCATAAACTTTCAGTCGAGATTCGTTGATTTCCTTCAGAGAACTGTTCTGTTTGTTGAGATGCTAAAAACGATAAAAACAAAAGAGGGAATGAGAATAAGAACACAATAAAAAAATTTCAAAGACCGAAATATTCCCAAATCTCATATCAATAAATTGTTACATTTTCATTTAAGGCACAGTACTACGCATACTGTATTAAAATGCAGTACTGGAATCCTATTTTTCAATTATTACTATATTTAATATGGCTAAGGAGTGCCCAAAGTATTAAAATGGATCCCCAGGGAAAGGGGGGGGGGGCGCACATTTGGGTAGTGGAGGACCTCCAGGGAAGGGGGTGCAAATTTTGGAAGTGGAGGATTGGGTGGGGCGCAAATTTGGAAAGTGGATTCTGGAGGGTGCGCAGATTTGAGTAGTGGAGGATCCTCGGGGAACGAGGGCGCAAATTTGGGAAGTAGAAGATAGGGGGGGGGGGGGGCGCAGATTTGTAGTGAAGGTTGGGTGAAGGGTGGGTGGGGCGCAAA
>JAQGAE010005749.1:0-10890 GCA_034696685.1 Julus scandinavius
ATTTTACACATTTATGTGTGCGCAACTTTTTTACACATTTGGTGTGCTTTTTTGCACATTTTGAGTTTTCAGTGCACTTCCATAAAAATAAACGGAATGCCACTATAAAATTACCAAAATTGCTCTACGATAGTCGTGACACTATTTTTTAATAGCGGTCAACACTCAATTCCAATTACATATGATTTTTTTTAAGTTGGCATTTGCTTGGAAACAACTGTGGAAAACATGGAAAACCACATGCAGTCAAAATAGCTATCTCGGGAATCGATCCCAGGTCTCCCGTTTGAAAAGCTGATAGGATAACCGCCCTATCTTGGTCACTTATACACCGTACCACAGTTGCTCAAATCGTATGATCTTGAGACCGAGTTGCTTCTCAAGTCCCAGATGCATACCACAGCTGCACAGAAAAATTGCCAAGACAAGCTCAAGACAGTCAAATGTGAGATTCGGCAACTGTGGAGGTATAGGGTGTCTTCTCAGTGCGGTATATTAGAGAAAACTATATACCTTATTTTCTATCCCTATTATGTACCCGTTCAGATGTTTACACATTATCAACAAATAAATAACATCTTTCCGAAATTATGATGGGTGCAGAAATGCAATGGGTCCGACTCCTGGACAAGTCAAGTTTTCCTCACAGAAAGTCACATTTGGCCCAAAAACCAACCTCGTTGACCTTACGTGGTCATCCTGATCGTCCAGGTGAGTGGCAACCTGGTCGTTTTCGCCCCCTCCAACCGAGGGGGTTTTCGACACCAAGAACCATCGGCCATTAAAGTGCCCCCTTTTGGTCGCTGGCACCAACGCCCATCGTAGACATGTCACCTGCCATCAGTGGGCAAAATAAATCAAGTCGAATTTGATGGGAAGCGATCCCCGGACCAGGGCGTCACGCCCGTCCCGAACCCCGGCTGATCGAAACGGGTTTGATCGGCGATAATATGCGCGGGCGCAAACCCGTAAGACGCCCTCAGTTCATCAAACGCTAATCGAGATGAATTGGATAATGACGGGTGCCACGTGACAAACTGTGTCACGAACTTCGGAATTAGGTTCGACCCCGGGGGAGGGGGGGTCATCGACTCGAGACAGTGAGCAACATATACGTATATCCCAATTACTTCCTATTTGACAATGTTTCCAATTGAAGGAATATTAGAAAGACATTCCTCGGAAAGATGTACAATGTCATGGGCGACACCACTTGGCGCCATCTAGAAAACGGATGATATTATTAGTGGGTGGGTTGGATAGAATTGAAATTTCATAGGAAGGTAGCTAAGAGGGTAAGATTTCGAAAAAGTGAGAGCATTTCAAGAAGTTCATGATAAATTTTGGAATTCGATTGGAAAGTATGTTGAAGTCTTATATAGTTTCAAAGATTTGGAAGTTTGCTGAACTTTCAGCTATCAACGATTTGGAAGTTAGCTGAAATTTCAATGGCCAATTCTAGAAAAGCAAAAACCCATTATCTTCTAATCGGATTCTTGTTAATTAATTCTCTGCATCTCAAGACCTTTGATCAAAGACAAAGAATGAAAATTCCACGTGGGTAGGTTGGATAGACTTGAAATTTCATAGGAAGGCAGCTAAGAGGGTAAGATTTCGAAAAAGTGAGAGCATTTCAAGAAGTTCATGATAAATTTTGGAATTCGATTGGAAAGTATGTTGAAGTCTTATATAGTTTCAAAGATTTGGAAGTTTGCTGAACTTTCAGCTATCAACGATTTGGAAGTTAGCTGAAATTTCAATGGCCAATTCTAGAAAAGCAAAAACCCATTATCTTCTAATCGGATTCTTGTTAATTAATTCTCTGCATCTCAAGACCTTTGATCAAAGACAAAGAATGAAAATTCCACGTAATTTGCAACGTTCTATAGCCAGCCATTTCCGACAAACTACATCTACAAGAGAATCGTGCAGATAAGGACTCTAGAGACAATTCTCGTGAAGATCTCGCAAAACTGATCCAGACAAGTTAGAGGGAAATAGTACCACAAACAGGTTCCAGCGCTCATCAACTTTACTATCTTCCACAGTATTAAGTATCCATTAAGACGCTCATAATCTTAGTTTACCTATACACAAGAGACCAATGGCACATCTAATGAACGTGTATCATCAGGAAGTGGGAGAGGACTCTGAACCCTTCCAACGTACAAGTGCATCCCAGCTGCATCACCAAGCTGGGCAACACGTGGCGCTGCAAACATGACAAACGCTCTGGTGACTAACGATGATACCATGACAAAGTGTATTTATGGTAGCACGTGCAGTCTTTCAAGACTAATGATTGGGATAAGGAAGGCACTATTTTTACATGCACGTTCATCTGTATGCAATGACGTAAAATCATTAAAAATGACAATAGTATATGGTACCTATGGTGCTGCCACCTATATAAGCTTAACTGAATTGAATAGCCTTCCTGGCAAATCTGGGTCCTATTTCACAAAAATGTACAAGTTACAAGTATATGGAGTTATAAATTATGGAGTTGTAGTATGGCATTCCACCAATAATCTCAGCAACTTGTAAATTATTAGTAAATACGTACAAGTGATGTCACAAAAGTACAAGTCTAAGGTGAAAAGAAAATGGCGTCTCGAGAAAATAAAATGCTGCTTCTCTGTGCTATTGAAGCTAGAAAGGGCATAATTTTTTGGTAAATTTAGCAGCTATTTTTCAAAAACATATAAAGTGATCTTCACTGTCACTGGACCACATGTTTATTCAATTAAAAACGTCCTATTCCTATTTCAAATGCTTTCTAATACTTAATTTACAAGTAACCCTTTACCAATAACAAATTCACTACAAGTTACAAGCAATTTGTTAATAGCAATACCTTTGTGGAACAGAACACTTGTAAACTGAAAAGATTTGCTTGTAACTTGCAAGGTATGGTCTTAACAAATTACAATTGTACACATAATATCTGTGGAACACAACAACTTGTACTTTTTGTACAAGTATCACTCTATACACCTACAAGTACAAGATCATAGTTTTGTGGAATCGGGACCAGATTTAGTATAAATTTAATCTAACAATGATGTCTAAGTCACTACTGATGTAGGAACATTCTAAATTTCAAAGAGTGGCTATACGGCCAGATATATTATATACTGTCAGATGTAGGAGACAAACAGCAAAACAAAGTCAGCATCTTTCTCAAAACATTTTATTAACAGTTCATAAATAAATTACACTGACAGAAATGCAAGAATATCCCGTTTCCAAAAAACAAAACCAACGAATATACTTGCATATTTCAAAAGTAAAATCATTTTGTCATGAACCTAATATGGCATTTAGGCAACCGAAAATCTGTCAGCTTCAACATTTAGTGGTAACTGCCCTTGGTGTAGCCGTGGGGGACGCCATCGACAGTGGCCCGGAAGCCATCATAGTCGGCTACGTAATCCACTTGACGGATCCGGCCATTGGGCTCCCTCAAATGGTAACTGCCTCGGACGCCACCGGCTCCATCGCCAGATTCGTGGCGCCCATGATAGTCTCCGGTGTAATGGTCGTCCACTGTGTACCCGAAGTGGTAAGGACCTGAGTATCCGTTGTGGTTAATCTGCTGCTGATGGTAAATGTCGCTAGAACCGGTACCAGCGCCACCGCCGTAGTGGCCAGGGAGCGCCTTAACTACGACGCACACTGCTGCCACAATAACAACTATAGCAGAAAAATTCATTTTTGACCAGTTGGTTAAAAGAATGAAAACTTTGCTTGTGTTTGGTTAATGTTGCTTCGTCTGATTCAGCTTTGCTTGTGATTTCAACTTAGTATTTTCTACCTTTTATACCAGAGCAATTACGAGAAAAAAAACACGTCAGGAAAAAAAAAAATTGTACGAAATTCAGAGAAATTCAGCCCCAATTAATCTTTCAACCAATTTGCAATACATGCTCAACTGACCATGAACGCAGATTTTTCAATATCATGAAATAATTAAAGTAAATTTGGTGTTTCCTTAAATTTCATAGAAGTGTTTGTCCAAATTATGTTACACCCTTGATTGCATTCTCATGAAATATAAATCATTGTCATTGATTGAACACATATTTCCATTTCTGACTAAATTTGTAAAAAATTTGTTTGGCGTCAAAACAGGTATTTAGGTTACTCCTATGTATTTTCTTCTGAAATTGTTAATTAAAATTATTTTTCAAAACGTTTTAAACACCGCTAAAAATACAAATATAAATTATGTTTATTTCAAAATGTTGTGTGAAATAAAAATCCAGAGAAATTGCAAAATTGTGTGTTCAAAAATATAAAAAAATGTTTTTGCATTTTCAAAATTCAAAAACGTTAATGCTTTATTATAGCGTTATTAAAATAATCCAAAGTTTTCGGTTTTATAAAAATGCGCCTACTGTAAATATATCATTTTGTTGTATTTGGTGACAGAATAGTTATAACAGTATTGTTTATTTCAACGTCCCATTACTTTTGCCACAATATAATGTTCACAAACCATTTGAATGACACATTTATATTTACTAAATATTTTATCAAACTTCACACAATAAGAAACTATTGACTGGGTTTATGGGTGGTTAAACATGTTTTACTAATAGGTTAAAATAAATTAAAATGGGTATGGATAAAGCCGGTAATAGTCCAAATATCTCTGATATTTAGGTCGCTTACTATCACTACCTGAATTTCTTAACTTTTTGTGCATTTTTAATCTGGTTTTCTCGCAATTGTTCGCCATATAAAAGGCAGAAACAATGTTGGGTAAGTCATAAGCTCCAGCAAGTCAAGAACCGATAGTACTTGAGTTTACAATCTTAAAGCTAACTATGAATTTTTCAACTTTGGTTGTTGTGGTGGCAGCACTGTGCCTCGCAGTTGCGGCACATCCTGGCCACTACGGTGGTGGTGGTTCCAGAAATGTCTACCACCAGCAGCAGATTAACCACAACGGTTACACTGGCCCATACCGCTTCGGGTATACTGTGGACGACCACTATACCGGAGACTATCATGGGCGCCACGAGTCCGGTGATGGCGCTGGTGGCGTCCGAGGAAGCTACCACTTGAGGGAGCCCAATGGCCGAATCAGACAAGTGGACTACGTTGCAGACTACCAGGGGTTCAGAGCCACTGTAGATGGGGTTCCACATGGCTATACCAAGGGCAGCTATCACTAGCTTCACTGACAACTGATTTTGAAGACTACAATTTACATTTTGAATTGTCATGTTCATTTTTTACGAAAATGTGTTGTATATATAGCTATTTTGCTTACCAAACTCTTGTACTGTGAAACTATGTAAGTAAAGCATTGATAAGTACCTTTAATAGAATGTTTGTCTGCCGTTTACTTAAATTAGCATTTTGCTAGACTAATCATATTATGACCATATCTGTTATATTTTGGTTTTATTACCTTGATATAAAATGAAAGCAACCATTAATCAAAGCCATTAAGTTTGAGAATATTAATTGTTGGATTAGTTTTAACTTTCGCAGCAAAGTTAACTAATTAGTCCATTATTTCCGAATTGGACATATTGACAATAAAAAGTAACAAACATTAAATTTTTATAAAAAGTAAATTTTACATCCAAATGTTAAAAAGTTGAAATTACATACTTTACAATGGACAATAGAAAAATCGTTACTATATAAAGCAACAACAGTGGATTTAGGTACTATTTGAGAAAGTAGATTGTACATATATGTTAAATGTTGTGTTTATCATGTGCCCATGTACTCCACTGGTATTTGCATCAGATTTTGTTACATATATATATCTTTGAAGAGATATTCTCAAGTGTCTAACAATACCTAAATCTCTGAACAATGTGAACATGCACAACAAATCCTTGTGCTATCATCAGAATTGAAGACATAATTAAATGCTCAAGTCCAGTATGGACTCAGAATTGAATGCTCAAGTTGTGCTGTGCAGACTACCTTAAAACGAATCAATAACATCACACCACTGAAATCCTTGCCTGAAAGAGGTCAAAAACGGAAGAAAAGTGCCAGAACAGACTGCTCTTTAATACAAGAATCACTAAGAGACCGTCACCGAACACCGAGACAGTTAGCTGCCACTATGTTAACATGTCATTCAGTAAATATTTTTGCTAGAACAGTTAAAACACGCCTTAATGAGTATGGACTCAAACAACCCACCCACACCCCTAGGTGTGACATAATTTTTGAATGGCCCCTTAATGAATAGCTTACCTAATAAGGAAGTAATAAAAAATAAGGGTGTAGCAACAAAATATCAGTTTATGTTTGCTTAGGGCCGGTTGCACCAACAAAGGTTAAGCTAAACCTAAGGTTAACCATGAGTTAACTAGGAAAAGCATTGCACCAAAGGAAGTTAACAGTTGACCATTGGTTAGCTTGAAGAAAACCAATGAGGCTAACCCTGAGGTTAACTCGTGGTTTTACATAACCTCAGGTTAGCTAACCTTTTATTTAACCTTTGTTGGTGCAACCGGCCCTTATTGAATAAATGCAATATTCATAATTTGGGTTTTATTAATTTCCTTAAGAATTGGACGAAATGCTCAAACAAGTTGGGTGCCTAGTAATTTTGCCAAAGGCTGTAAAGTATCAAAACAGGATGAATACCATGGCGACTCAATAAGACACAGTACATACACAACTTTTATGTTTTCCATCTATTTATTTAAATATCGTACAACGACTCCGTAGATTACATATCGATATAAAAGCGGCTTTTCACTAGCCCAAATATACCTTTTGCTCGACATCAGAGCTTTTCTGTACTGAAACCAATAAACAGCTTTTCTATTAAATACAGTATTTTTCTTTACAAAAAACAGGAAGACGTCTGCGGCATTAGTGATAAGCACCCTTGGAGTATCCATGTGGAACTCCGTCTACGGTGGCTCGGAAGCCAGCATAGTCAGCCACGTAGTCCACACGACGGATTTTGCCGTTGGAATCCCTCAGATGGTAGCTTCCTCGAACGCCACCAGCGCCATCTCCGGACTCATGGCGCCCGTGGTAGTCGCCAGTGTAGGGGTCGTTCACGGTGTACCCAAAGCGGTATGGACCGGAGTATCCATTGTGATTAATCTGTTGCTGGTGATAGATGTCGCTGGAACCACCTCCACCGCCGCCGTAGTGTCCTGGGAGCGCCGTAACTGCCAGGCACAGTGCTGCCGCCATAACAATGAATACTACAAATTGCATCTTGTAACTGGAATCAATTTCTTCGAGAGCTGATTGTTGGCTTTTCGGATTCTACCGAGTTTATGATTTACAGAGAACAATTCCAACCTTATATAGCTCTCGAAATTTATTAGAAAAAGAGAAAAAACAATGTAACAAAACTTCGAGGAATAAGTGAGAAAAAATATAGAGGAAACAATGTCATTTTCAGTGCCATTCGAAAGCGAGCTCAACTATTCGGGTTATGGGATCTGGTGTTAAAAAAAAATATGTTGCCACGCGTGTTTACCAGTGGGTACAATAACGTATCCCACACCCTTAACCCGAATTCCTATAGAGAATGAAAGGTGTTGCGATAATTTCAATTTTTTAAATATTTGGGTTATTGCCACGAATTGTTTGGTAATGGTCGATAATTAACAAGGGCGAACGGAAAATGTTGTGAATCACCATATAATGCTAACCACGTGTCTATTTAATATGGGATTAAAGGCGACAACTACATGTAAACATATGCTCAAGCAACCGTATTTGTAAAGCTTTCTATTGATGTTGTTTGGTCAATGGTCATTCAAAAAGGACATCCTCAAGAGGGGGTGGGGGTCTGCTGGAATGTGGACAGGGGGAGGGGTAAGCCATTATGGACGCCCGCTAATGATGGTATTTTTCAGTTTTTGGATTTTCTGTTTAATTGAGTTTTAAAGGTCAGTGAAAAAGGAATATGGACACCGGAAGTTAAATTTTTGAAACCTCGGAAAAGTCGGACATTATGCCTAACTGTGTATTAAACACTAATTTTATGCTGGAAATATCCGTTGATCAGATAAATCTGGAAAAATGTTGTGAAATTGGTATCGAAGTGGGTTTTTTGAAATCTATAGAATGGACACAAACTTTCTGGACACCCTACTTCTCAAAAAAACTAAGGACGTCCATAAGGGAGGGGGAGGGAGCTAAAATGGACACCATATGGGAGAACTGTCGATTTTTGGAGGAATTTCGGAGACGTCCTTTTTGAATGGCCCCTTATTTGGTCATGAGCTATTCAAAAAGGACGGTTAGCCTGTTGGCGTGTGGACACGATGTGGACGGGAGGGAGGGGGTAAACCATCATGGACGTCCGCTAATGATGGTATTTTTCAGTTTTTGGATTTTCTGTTTATCTGAGTTTATTTGATTTTACTTGCAAAAAATACTAAAATTATGAAAAATAGTGCGGTTAATTCAAAACATTCGCCACAAATCATTAAAAAATTCATAATTTACTGTATACTGGCCTCATCGAGCCACATGTGGCCCGCGGGCCAAGGATTGCTCGTCCCTATCCAACAGACAGAAGCGCTGCATGGGGATAATATTTACAATACTGGAGGAAAATTGGCTATCCATGTTTGGTTTCCCTCCAACAGACACCAACCACTTACACCACTCCCTAAAATATGCACGCTCTTTTTAAAAAAAAAAGGTTAAAAGCATCCATTGCAAATATTGCGTTTTGGGGTCTAATAAATGGAAATGCAATTTGATGGGAGCTTTCGAATGATGTGTAGGCCTATTCAGTTCGTGGAGGCAAAAGGGGTTCCCCTCGCATTTATGCAAAATGACAATATAATTCGATTTTGCCTGGCACCGAGGGACTCGTGCACTTTGGCAGCATTAAGATGGCACTTATGGTGCAATGGTGGAACCCTAAACCCGGCCTTTGCCAAATCGCGTTATATCGAAAACGAAGAAGGTGGTCGTATCCTATAAAGTTTCTATCCAACAACGAAAGCTAAGCTGACAACAAGATGATAAATCCAGCAGTTTGCCAAAAACCACGAGAGTTGATAGAAATGCAAAAACCCTGGCTAGTTGTTGGACTTGACGTGAATGACATCATGAACAAGTCTTTCTTGTATCATATTGCATTTGGAAATTTTCTGAACCAGTACTGAAGAATTCTGCATAAAGAGAGCAATGTACACTGTGAGTCATAAAAACGTAGAACCCAATAAAAAAAATCACAACTTCGTGAAAAATGCTTCGATTTAAATGAAATTTGGCACTTATATAGAACAATAGTGTATGAACAAGTTAGTTACGGATAAATTTTACTAAATATAAGAAACATCAAAAAATGTGTTATAATTTCCAAGGATCCAAATTAAAATTGCAGATTGCAGATGCAATGGATGACAATCCATTGATGACGTCGATTTGAGACTTAAATCATATAATTAACAACAGAACAGATGATAATAATTCAAATTTTCCTAATGGAAACAACGTTTGATAAAGTAAATTTCTTAAACAGAATCTGTAAAAGAACTTAATTCACAGCAACGTCAGCATGACGACACCACGTGGGTGCCTTTATTTCCTATAACGTTAGAAATCATGGATGTATATATGTATTAAACTGCTTTCTTATAATATCACTGTTATATCTATTTCATAGGACCCATTTTCTAGGACAAAAAAGCATTATTTGGATTTACATTAATTGCAATGGGAAAAATAGATTCGGATCACGAACTTTTCGATTCACAAACAGGGTCAAGGAACGGATTAAGTTCGTAAACCTAGGTTACATTGTACTTGAAAAATGCATGTTCCCATGGTTACAAGTTGTCCCTGTCATTCTCAAAACCAAGTTATTCTTTCCTCCCTCAGCACTGCGCCACCAATTTTAACATTTTGCTGTAAGAATAGAGTTTTTTTTTTCTAAATGCGGCATAACACAAGTACTTTAGGTCTCCTTGAGTCTGTCCCTGGCAAATGCAAATCCGCCGCCGATTGTTGTCTACTCCACCGCCAGGCGCCCTAACTATCGCGACGGGTTTTTTTTTATTAACGAGCCCAGACCGTGCTTGTTCCTGCTGCTGCTTTTGTTGTTGCTGGAAAACATTTGTTTTCGATACATCCACCCATTGTCTACAAGTGGGAAAACAAACAAATCCGAGGAGAATTAAGGAGTAGGGTTTCCACTGACATTTTACAAGGACGAATTTATGGGGGATCTTAAGACAAGGTCTGCCAAAAGCTTGCCCCGTGGCTTATATGAGAGCAAAAACAAAATACGTACAACACGAGAGGATTTCTAAGAAAACAGAAAAACTTGGTTTGAAAATAACGTTCAAGTTTCGAACAGTTCCCTAAGGAAAACACTGGATTCTGCTAAAGAAGCACTTCTCGAATTTTCCATTCTACGCTTGTGTGAGCATTGCGTAATACACATCTGGGCCAGTTGTAACGAGGAAATTGGGGGTCCAAAATTTCAGCTCGCATTCTAGGTACTATATGTACAGTTTTACATTTCACTATAATATTTCACTGTTTTTAGAAGCTAATAAAAATACATTTCATTTTATAACTACGTATTATCTAAAATATAATTTTAACGTCTTCGTTTACTGTATTAGGATGTACGTTCAGCAGCAATGATGAAACGGAAGTGTAACGGCTAACGGCTGCGAATCGGCTTATGCATCGTTGTAACGGCTGACGATAACGTTTCATAAAATGCAAATATTTCACTGTTTTTAAAAGCTAATAAAAATACATTTCATTTTAGAACTATTATCCAAAGTATAATTTTAACGTCTTCGTTTACTGTATTAGGATGTACGTTCAGGAACAATGATGAAACGGAAGTGTAACGGCTAACGGCTGCGAATCGGCTTATGCATCGTTGTAACGGCTGACGATAACGTT
>JAQGAE010005750.1:0-10890 GCA_034696685.1 Julus scandinavius
GAGAGCCTGGGAGAGACGGCTCAACGAGCAAGCAGCTGCAGACCAGGGAGCCGTGGTGGCATGGAGGCCCCAGTAATAATGTTCTTGAAGCAAAGCTTTGTTTATGAGAGGAAGAATTATGTATTTTTATTGTGAAGTAGTGATATTTTTGTGTCCTCAGGAGTGGTCACAGCAAAGGGGGGACGTGTGGAATTTGGGGCCATGGTTCATGGATGGAATTCCTGTAATTAATCTGGGCACGAAATGTGCCCAGGTCAAAGGTGAAACCCTTCCTGCATTCCTGAGCCGACCAGCATTCCTTGCAAGGTTTGCTGGGAAGCTCAGGAACTCAGGAAGGGTAGTTAGGTTTTAGCTAGCGTCCGAGTTGGGCATTAGCGGGTGCACCGAACCTTTCTTTTCTTTTTCGGGACAGCGAGTTGCTGTCCGCGTGATATTATTTTGTAACAAGTTTTAAGTTATGTTCTTCTTTTACTTTTTAAATAAAAAGCTTCAAATTAAGTCCGCGTTAAGATCGTTATTTCGCGGGACGACGTTGTTGGAGCCTTACAAATCCGATTTAATACCTTAAAGTTACCAAAATGAAACGTCCTTAGGTTTCACTGATGAAAGCTTTAGGAGTTATTTGCACCCGATCAGACTTTAAAGATAAATGTGTGGATATCTTTATGATACATAAAAAATGCATACTGGGAAACTTATATGCAACTTTAAAGATACATCGATTTTTTTGTAAGAATTAACATGTTGTTGATAAACGGATTTGTTGCTTCTTCTTTTCTTTGCTTAGTGTTCATGATTCTGTCGATGATCATGATATCGGGTTCCCTTGGGTCAAATCGTGCTCTCATCCTTTGGAGTTTTTCCTGGAAAGAGGAGACTTTATCATGGTGGTTTTTCCACTAAGTTGATGCTTCATCTTGCAGAATAAAAGTATCTTTCTTTCCTATGGATTTTGGGACTTGGTGAAAGATTGATGTGAGACCATGAGCGTCTCTAATCGCAGCAGCCCTTCGGGCAGTCATGCCACTTGTAGGTACTGACCTTTGGAACAAGGTTCCATTTTAGGTAGTTTAAGCAAAGTTGTTTTAGGATTGTCGGGTTGCATGTGCCACAGTTCTCCCATTTGTGTCTGGTGCATGCACACGGGCACTTGGGAAGTAGGGATCTACCACCTCAGGTTCATACATCTGGCTTGACGGGTTTGGGTACCGAATTAGTACATATCCATCTTCTATACTTCGAGGGAGAATAATTTCATTCCTCATGCATGGTAATCTGGCTAAAGTATTTTTATGAACTGGTGAAAACACCGAGTTGATATTTCCAGGCATTCGGTTGGGTCTAGTGTTTTGATACAACCTTGGTGTTGGTATTGACACCCCACCAGATTACCAACTGGTAATTACGGGTAACAGGTTGATATTCGGTTCTGCCACGTATTGTTTTACTGGTGCAGGTCTCGGCGTCAACAGACGTCGATTTTCTACTTCAAGGAGCCGTTTTCATCCTTGTACAGCTAGTAGCTCTTGTCTGAGATGTTGGACTGTACGGTCCTCAACAATGGGGGTACGGGTACAGAATGTCCCATGAACCGTCCCATGAACCGTCTCTTTGCTCTGCTTGCTATCCTTTCAATTGATGGAAGAGAGCTGGGTTTGTATCTGCAAAAGCTGCTACTTTTCTTGGAACCATGATTTCTTCTTAAAACAGAGTCTGCAAGTTTCGAATTTGTTCCATATTTGGCCTAGTAATATGACTTTCCATTTGCCATCGTTCGTATTGACGATTGACTTAGCATGTAACTTTTGCTGTCGGTTGGAATTGAGAGGCCATTGTGGGTTAGCAAGTAGTTTGACGTGACAAATCTGTTAAGTGTAAGCCCACAGTAGACACGAATGTCATTCTCCCCTTATTGTCTAGTCTCGTCCCTACAGGCTGTGGTATTCTATATGCAGATGTAGGCCTTCATGTATCGGGTCTTTTCGAACGATGGGCATACCCTGAACTGTTGATTGCCATGTTCCATTTGTTAAAATCTGTGGCTGCTCATTACGAGCATTTGGGTAGCATGTTTGAGATGCTTCAAGGAATGTTAATGGCATCTCAGTACACTTTGAGCGCCATTGCTGTGACGTCTTGTGAGCCACTCGTGGTTCACGTAAATTTAATGGGTTCCATTGTGGAGCCCTTGTCAGGATTGGCATTGGTTCTTCTGCAGCCGTTGAACGCCAAATATTGGATGCTCCATAAGTCCCTATGGATTCTTCTGCACCATTTAGGTACCATGTACGCGACCCTGTTGGTGTCGCTACTGGTCCCTGTTCCCATGAACTAGTTGGACGCTACAGCTGTGATGCAGTTAGGGTCATTATGGATCTGACTGCAGTCGTTAGATGCCAAATATAAGAAGCTGTTAGCGACTCTACTGGTCCTTGTTCCGTACTAGTTAGGCGCCATGACCGTGACGCCATTGGGTTTTCTGAAGGTTTGACCGAAGTCGTTGGGTTCCAGCTATGTGACCCTATTGGTGTCACTACTAGCCCTTCTACTTCGGAATTAGTAAGGCACCATTTATGTGATGCGACTTCCCACTCAGATACCTCCAGTTTGCCTTCCTCCAAATTAGGAGACATTTCAGCTTCTTCTGCCGTAGGGGGGAGGCGTTCGCAGGTTGGATTCCCTGTTAAGGGATTAGCTTCTTTATTTATTCCTACGAAGTAGTTCTAATCTTCGTAGACCTTCCATATCTGATTTTTCTTCCATTTCTTTGTGGCTTTGGGCAGGAGCATTGCCTGTCCAAACGATTCTTGGGAACGGTAGATGGAAACAATAGTTGGGAACGCTAGCTCCTTGCTAACGTTTCGTAATCACCTGAGGGTTCAGAGCAATAGTTCCTAATTCCTCTTCCAGTCCTGGGTAAGAAGGTTTGTGGCTAAGGTTCAGAACGACGTTCCTTGTTAAAGGCAAATGTTATCTTACTCTTGTTGTATTGATAAAGGTTCGGGACGACGGTTCGGAACAGTAGTTCCTTGTTGTTGTCCCTTGTTGATATTTTTGTGGGGAGTCCTTCGTGTTCCTGCCAGTAGTAGATGTAGAACCAGTCTACTACTTTGCACCTAATTGAAGTAATTTTAGAGTTAAAATAGACGAAGTCCATATCTTGTGTAAAATACACTTGAACCTTTTATTCATCAGAATACAGTTATGGCAGCATAATTGAAATGAGAGTTGTTCTCTGTTCAGAAGTTGGAACTGGACTGCTAAGCATAGAAATTTGGGCTTCTTATATATGCAGAATATGGTACATGGCAGCCTGGGAATTCAGACTAATGGTATGTATGCTAATTCCTTCCAGCTGCACTGCAGACCAATATCCTGGTGGATGATAGGAAGTCCTTTTGAGGTAGTCTTTAAAAAGATTAACATAGAGTCAGCATGTCTGTGTGAAAATTAATATTTTATAGGAACTTGGTTACGTTAGGGTCCCATTCCAATTTCTTAATTGTTAGAAGATAGTTGTTAAAATATCGTTAAGGATTATCGACAACATACTAATATTTTGTCTTTTTGTTTCTTTCTAGGTAAGTAAATCTTAGCCGATCGTTATATTTCTTTGGTGTTGCAGCAACATGTGCAAAATTTTCGGGTCTGTTTAAGTACCCCATATTGCTTCAATCTTAATTTTAAAAGTGGATGTACCCAGTATCTTCAATCACGTTTTCTGTATTTTAGCTAAGTAGGGGTTCAATTCTAGTTTCAATTCTCGGGTTGTCTACTATGACTATGGTTTTTGCAGTTTTACACAGTTGTTCCTATGCAAATTTTGAGGTAGTTTCTCTAAAAATGCATGCAAGAATGCTTTTTGCTCTGCATATCCATTACAAAAAAAAATTAATCTAAAAAATACTAATACCAATTGCCAATTGGGATGAGTCCTACAGTGCATGCACACTTAAGTTTGATTTATTTTCTGTAAAAACATAGCAGCACAAGTAAGCTGGAACTATTTTTATTAGCACTTACAACATACAAAAGGAAAATAGATGAAGAATTTCAGGAGCAACCCACGTACAAGGTAAGACCGGAAAGTTCGATGAATGAGTCGAAAAATCACCATATTGTGTGATATCATGAAGACGCTTTACTGTACATCAAAGTAGGGTCCCTGAGCCACAATACACATTTGAAATTGTTTTGAACAAATTTTGGAATGCTTGTGAGAAGTTCTCTTTTGGTACCCCTTAAAGCTGCCCTTTCACAGCAGTTTGAATGTCCGAAATGTCGAAAATCTGTGTCCTTTCAGTGACGTTTTCAAATGTGGAAACAGAAAGAAGTCCAAAGGTGACTACAGAAAAGGATAGATTTTGGTAACCTGTTTTTGGGCCAAGAATTGCTTCACCTTTGCAGCCACGTGAGGCCTTGCTTATCATGATGAAGAAACCAAGATCCCGGTTCAGCGAACTGTGGCCGGACCCGACTAATGCGTATCAATTGACAGCCAAGGATTTCAGTGTAGACTTCGGCATTCACTGTAGTTTCTCTAGAAGAAAGTCCTTATGAATGATGCCTTATACGTTTTCTGGAAGCGAAAATTTGCTTTTGCTGAGATGTGGGACTATGCCACTCCATACTTTAGCATTTTGTTTCCAGGTAATACAGGAAGCACCAGCTTTCGTCACCCATCACAATTGATTTAAAAAACAAGGGATCTGAATCGTCCATTGAGATGATGTCCATTGAAGTGTGATTGACAGCTTACAAACATTTTTCCAATTCTCAAATTGGATAATTTCACCTTCCATCTTTCGAAGACAAAAACTACAATCATTTTGGAGAAGCTCACAAACTCAATTATTGTTTTGTGGTGTGCTGGTAGTGGTCGGCCTCCCGGAAATGCTTAAACCACTTGTAAACGCTTTTTCAAGTCACAAGTTCATCCTCATACACTTTTTGCAACATTTCATGAGTATCCGTTACAGATTTGCCCAGTTTAAAGCAAAATTTCATGTTGAGTCTCTGCTCCATTTTGTACCTGTAACAACACAAATTGACAGGGTCTGCTGACAACTGCTAAACGACCCAGAAACTTCATAAAATTTATGCGCATGTCAAACATACTTTTAGCTTACATGTCAATGCTCAATTTGCATGCTGACACATTTCTCATTTGAGTCAATTTTTCACACTTGGACCATTCACTGAACATTCCGGGGTTAACTTGTTGTTGTGGTTCTGCGACTGTGACGACCTGTCACACTTGGACCCACTGCTGTATTTCTATCTAGAGCCTTCTTCAGTTGCTGTACCTTCTTATAACTTTGCTGCAGATCCTGTTCGGTTACAAACTCCTGCTCCGGTAGTCCAGAAATAGGTAAATCCTTCATAAACACTGCTGGAACCAATGGTATAAAATCTCCAGTCTTCAGTAAGCATTGTCAATGGTCGCTTATTTTTAGTGTGATTGACAGCTTACAAACATTTTTCCAATTCCTTTTTGCTCATCTTAGCAGCTCCCAACATCTCTTTAGTAATTCCTTAACAGAGTGAACTAACTGCACCCACCAGTCACTGCACCACACTGCCGTAGATGGATTAAATGACCACTGTATCCTTTTTAATTGAAAACAACTTTTTCCATTCAGTTTGTCCTAATAGATGATAAGCATCAACAATATTGGTCCCATTATCACTATAGATATGGTTTGGATGGTCATTGAGATTTGTAAACTATTCCAGAGAATTCAGGCATTCTTTAGCACTTAATGAATGTACAATATCTAGATACACTCTTCTATACAAAGCACAGGTGTATAATACAATCCATACCTTTTTTCCTTCAATCAAAATCACAGGGACAGCCAAATCCACTCCCATGGTTTGAAATGAGAATCGGATTTCCACTCTGTCTTTTGGCAATGATGCTGGCTCCCATGTCATGCTCTTAGTTGAATATCTTTGGCAACCTATACACTGTTGAATAACATGACTGACAGTCATTCTTTCTTTTGGTATTCAGTATGTCTCTAAACTTTCCCAGTATAAATTGAGTAAAGCATGACAATTTTTTGATGAATGCATTTATTCAATTATTGATGTACTAACGGATCGCACTTGGCAACAACACTAGCTCGCGAAACAAATTTGTTTCGTTCTTTTATGTAAGATGAGTCATGACGTGATATAAATTTACCTTCAAATTACTTCTACAATCTTCATATTCGGCCTTTTAAAATAATGACACTGCTGCAGCTTATACAGAAGATCTTTCTCTCCAGGTTTCAATTTATCTATTTTTAGAAATGGATCTACAATCCTGTTTTGCATTCTATTTCTACAGTTGTTGATGAATTGTCTAATGTAGGTTGCCAACCTCTTCATATATAAAGAGAATTGTGGTTCCTGAATATCCTTAGTCATCATAGCATTTGTGTTAACATGCTTCTTTTCCACTTTAACTTTGTCTTCATCAACCAATTCTTCGGTCCTTGGCCAATCATCTGATTCGTCTGTCCTCCCACTATTTTGACTCCAATAATAGTAACGGTAAACATCCTCTTGAGGGAGATCTGCTGGATTTAAATGAAGTCGGTTTTTATCTCTAGTCTTTAAAAACTTGGTCATAGCACCTGAAATTATATTGCTTTTTCAACTTCTCTGAAGCAGACAATTTGTTTTTCTGCCACACAATCGGTTAATGGGTATCTCTACTGTCATTTATCCAAGGCAGTCTAACAAAGTATTAACCTTCACTGTCGCATATCATCATATTCCGCAAATGTTTCTTAACCTGGTTGCTATGCTCTTCTTCTGTATTTTCTCCACAGTGTTTTCGATTTCAAGGGTTTCCAAATCCCATAACTTTGGTAATGATTGTTTTATACTGGTTAGCATACTTATGACCATCGATGCATAACTTTTGTTTTTGTCGAGCAACTGTCCACTGAGTGCCCAACCAAATATTAACTGCAACTAATCCACACTGTAACTTGTATCTTCGTCCATTCATCAAACTCTCTAAGATCACTACCAATTAATTTAATATTTGTATGTCATCTGTTTCTCCACCAATATTGTCCATCACATTAATCTTCTCCTTCTCCAATTCCATTAATCATAGACCTGGAGGTATTGTTGGACGACTTGTACAGATGACACCTTCATTGATAAGCTTTATTTCTCGTTGCTTCATTTCATTGAAATTTTCTATTAAAACTTTATTAACTTCCTTGATTCGCATCCCGTTACATGACCTCCAAACAGATTGTTTTGACAAAGAAATTCCTTTAATACTGGGCACTTTAAAGATTCTGCTAATGATATTTTGATGTAGTGTGATGTTTCGTTTATGTTAACTGATTTTTTATTTAAGTTAACTTCGGCATCCAAATTATTTTAAATATTTAGGCTACATTCATTTGCATGTCTAGTCGCAATTATTTCTTGGCACCTCCTCCACATCGCGATACAATCGCGCCTCCCTTTATTTATACTCGTGCTTGCCACATCCCATTTGCATAGCCAATAGTAGTGGCACCATTGTTGTGATTATATATACAACTATGCAAATCAGTTTCTGGGTTGTTATAATTGTACTTCAGGGTTGTCTGAAGCAATGAAGCACTTGTGTATTTAAGGGGATGCAACATGCAAGGAAGGGAGTTGGAAAAACAGTTTCAGGGGAGAAAAGATGATAACAGGAGTTGCTCCTGTGGCTTATCTTTTTTGAGAATGTGGGGAGATTTAATTTTACTAATCCAACTATGATATTGATCAGCCTAACATCGTAGTGTAGCGATTTTCAATGTCAGGCCAGCTAATCTGCCAACTATCCATCGAAATTAAATACCTTGTAATCCAGTTAAGAGTCTGTGGATACCTTTGGTTAGGGTGAACCAGGTGTCCAAGGAATATCGCGATTTTCAGGTACCATATCTCGAGGAATAGGAAAGGGGCAGAAAGGCTAGCTCGGAGGGCCTCCTATGATCATCAACGGACCTAAGAATCGCTCTAAGAAGTGAGAATGGTAGGTACAGCTTGGGGTTATACTCACCGTGTGTAGTGCTACACGACCTTAGGATGACCTGGCCTAAGAAACCGTAAAAAAGGTCATCCTCTTAAATTAGTTTCTCGCAATTGGCACCCAACGTGGGGCACATTTGTTGTGTCCTATATCCAGCGCGTGTTTGATCTATTCTTATCAAGTTTGTGAAAGGAATATCAGTGTATGTTCGGAAATGATTCTTGGTGTGCAAGAATCTCTGTTGAATTTCCTATACACTGCTGCTGCTCTAGAAAAGAATCCTTCTGGTAAGAAAGACACTACTAAGTTCTTGCTGTAATTCTTAGCTTTTCCTTCTTCTCACTTGCGCACAGGGTGGCACTTGCTACCACTGTACGTAGAGCAGCACACGAAAAACGATTTGTCCAGAATGCGCAGATTGGCACTCGTGGGCCAGCGCAAGATGAAGATTGGCACCCAGTCCCTAGTTCTGCCCAATACCATTCAAGTATTGATATTTCACTCGTTTTTTCGCAATTTTTTCGTTTGGAGTAGTGAATCTGCACACATACACATACACGCATTCCACACCTGATTCTCAGAATCAGTGTCCATTTACATATTATTACAAACTTGCACATGGTTCTTGGCAGACAGAGACTCTAGTTTTGAAATCCCTGGCATAGTGGAGTTAGTAAATGAAGAGCTGCCACATGTTAGTCAGTTAGGGACTACTTTTACTGGAGAACCAACCATCTCCAGTGCAGTTAATGTCAGTTTTACAGAGAGATTGAAGCAAATGCAAGATACTTTTCAACACAATCTTGCAGAATCCTCTGCACAGTATGCGAGGACCATTCACGAGTATCAGCAGGCAAACATAGCCTTAGCCAACGCAGTTGAGCAATTGCAAAAAAAATGAATTCACCAACGTCGCATGGTAACACCGTTACAAACATGGTGCAGAACACACCGGTGGTAGTAGCAAGTCCAAATACCGGCTTGCCAGCATCTTCCACACGTGATTCACACTGCGAAACACCATTAGATTTATCTAGGACTTCCTTGATGCCATCGGAAGGGGTCCCTCGTTTTCGCATGTTATCACCAACCTTAGAAGAAACTTCAGTAGCGAAGCCAATGGCCCCTACATCTTCTGTAAATACCGGTTACCATCTACCAGGACATTACAAAGAACTTGGCCCAGCCCGAGCTGTGCGCCTGATAGAGCATATCGATAAATTCATGGGTGTGGGACCGGAAGAATGCGAAATTTGGATAACTATAATCGAGAATGTAATGATAGATCTCGACAGCGGAAAAAGACTATGACCCTCATAAGGCATTTGATGCCAAGGGAACATAGAGAATGGTGGCACTCACGTTTGAAGAGTTTGCGTACATGGAAAACTGCCCGACAAGCCATTGAGCACCACTATAGACGTCCTAAAACAAATTTTGCCATTTGGCCACACATTTTAGCGGCTGGTCAGCGATATGGGCAAAGCGTTTCTAATTACATGCCTCAGATGTCCGACATGTTCGAATACTTAGATGAGAAGGTCTCCGACAGAATGCGGATGAACGTCATCTATGGTGGCTTTCATCCAAAGATGAGAGGGGAAATCAATCCTGCCAAGTATAAAATTTTGGAGGATATGATGGAAGCTGTTCAAGATAAGGAACAGAGATTGATACACGGAAGACAATAGCCACTAATGGATTCGTCTACTGGTTTAGGAACCCGTGACAATGTGACGGAAGTTTTGTCTAGCGAAAAAAGACAAATACGCATCAAAACCTTCTCATCCGACATCTAATCCTCCCAAACAGCGAAAAGTCGCAGATAAAACAAAGATTTTTGATAAGGGCTAATGCAAATTTCATCGTCCCTTTCGACGACGTGACCGTTCTGAAAACAGGAACGAGGCGAGTACCATCTCGCAAGATTCTAAACCTGCAACTCCGGTATTAGTTTTGAGAAAACGCCAGTTAACCAAGACAAAGATAAATCAAAAGGTCGCCGATGTTATATGTGCGGGGCGGAAGGGAAGACAATGTATGCCTGTTCTAATAGGTGCAGTAAGAGACCTAGGGAAGGTAACAAGTCTTACAATAGCATAAATAGCTTAGAGGTTCTAATGGTTAACCAAACCTTGCTAGAAGCATCTACGCTTATGAAGAAGAGCCAGGGACCAAAGGCACAGCTCGTTGTTGTCAACTGTTACCTGGAAGGGACTCCAGAGAGGGTCTCCTGGATGGTGGATCCAATACCTCATTGGGCAGTGGACCACTTCATATTTTGCGTACCAAGGGTATTGATATGACCAAAGAAAGACGTCAGATTCAACTAGCAGACAACAAATCCAAAATGTGACCACAAATCATGCCACAGTGAACATCACTCTCGCTGGTCGCAAATTTGACATTCCATTTATGATTGTACCTGCTTTCCGCACTCCACGAGTTATCCTGGGAAGTGACTTCCTTCAGGTTGCAAATATTGCAATATACTTTGGTACAATGGAATGGTACTTTGCTGATGGTAAGAATCGTACAGCTCCCGTAGACACTGTATTTCGTGATTCAAGTTCTGGCAAAGTTAACATGGTTAATGCTAAGGAGAAGCTTACAGCCGAGGTCATGTTGCGGAGGAATGAGGGCTCTCATCTATCTCCAATACAAAGACAAGCTGTAAATATGTTGTTACAACAACATCTTGAAGTGTTTCAAGAACCTTCAGGAGCAACTCATGTTGAACCACAGGTAATTAAGTTATTACTTGAAGCCAAGCCATGTTTGGTAAGGTTGTATTCACCAAAACGGAAACTCCAACTGAGGGAGAAGATTTCCGTGATGTTGGACAAGGGGTATTTAAAGCCTATCTCGTC
>JAQGAE010005751.1:0-10889 GCA_034696685.1 Julus scandinavius
TATATGAAACATATATTATGCATATATATACATATATTGATAGTATATGCTTCACATATCATTTTTCCATATGGGACTGCCCACAACAGATGATTCCAACACGTTCATATTTTCGGTGATGGACGTGGCCACAGGACTAGTGGAGCTTTTTCCAATGACCGATGGACGGGCTCACACCATCGCCAAAATATTTGTTAATGAAATCTGTCTCAGGTACGGAACACCACGGGCTGTCAAGTGAGACAATGGTCAACAATTTGTTTCAGGGGTTATGAGGCAGACAGCGAATTCAATGGGTTTTGCGTTGCATCATGTGGCCAACTACCATCCACAGGCAAATCCCGTGGAGCACAAACATCGGGATCTAAAAGCTAAGTTGGCCATTGCGGTGGAGAATTTGCACGCCACATGGGACAAACACTGGCCAGCGGTCCGCTGGGCCATAAATTCAACTACCAACGGGGAAGCAGGGTATTCCCCATTTTTTCTGACCTTTGGCAGGTAGGTCCTCTAGGTCACCACACGATAACATGTTGGCCTTTCACAAAGGGTGCGAAGACGCGGCATTTGTAAAAAACACCATTACGGGGTTCCTACGAGAACTGCAAGACACGCTTAGAGAGGCCAAGGATTCATTGGAGAAGGCTCAGGATCACCGCAGATGAACGCACAATAGTACGTGCGACATTCCGGATTTCCAGGTTGGGGACAGGGTTATGTTAAAAGTGCACCCGAGGAGCTGTGCTATCACCAGGACTTCAGCCAAATTGGCTCCGAAAAGGGATGAGATGTACACAATATCGGCGGTCAAAAGCCCAACGACCTTCGAGATATGGGATGGATCTATGGGTCAGACACTTGGGGATTATAATGCTAAGGATCTGCAAAAAGTGGGTACTAACCAGACCCAGGGTCTGGAACCCATCACGAGGCAGAAGAAGAAAGGCCGTCCCAGAAAGGAAGGAAAAGTAGGAACAGAAAATGCGGAATCCGTTCGCATCAACAGTATACCACCAGGTACTACGGGGAACATAGAAGGGGACCGAGACGTCCTACAAGTAAGGGATGATTCGGCCGAGGCGTCGGCCGAAACGACTAAGAGAAATAAGCAAAAGGTGACCGAAATACCGGCCACCACCACGCAGGTCGGTAGAAACATCAATAGGCCTATTCGGTTTCAGACGATCGTAATGCACGATTTAACGGCGGCCATGGCAAGTTGCTTTCGCAACTACGGTAGCTCCACAGTGCTTGCGTTTTGGGAATTCATCAGAGAATTCGTCATACAACAACAAATACCAGAATCAAATGCAGTCCTAATAAACTATATCTGCAGATATGCAATGATAGCTCATTTCAACCAAATGCGAGATTTGGTCTATAAGTTTCCCTTTCAGAACAATGCCGCTAGAACATTGTTCTACAAAGTGGGTCGGGCGGCTTACGTGCTAGTTGAAAAAGGATGGGATCGAAAATTTGGAAGGACATAATAAACAAGTCCTGGCGCCTGCATTTTACAATGACGGGCACGAACAATCAGATGAAGATTTGTTGGCCGAATATCTCGGTGGTGTGAAACCCCCGAAGCTCAAATCGGCTTACTTTGGGATGTGCAAAATCTTTAATTGGTTCCCACGGGAAATCGGCCCGCTGAAACATGACACCAAAGTAGTCTCGATGCCAGTAACACGGGGAACGGGTTTTCCCCCGCCGAAAACAAGGATATCAGTACCATATGTCGAGGGTATATATGGACCTGTATCGCGGGACTCAGTTACACACGAAGCAAGACAAATCGAGCAGGCGTTCATAGTGATAACCGCATTCCTGGACAGCAAACTTTACACTTTCGAGGACGACAGGGATTGGAAATTCACCAAATTTCAAAGGGACCGTCAAGTTATTTTAAGGGTGAGTAAACAGACACTAAGGGACCTGGGGACGACAACCAGCACGCAGGGTGCGGTGAACCATTGGCGAACAAGAAGTTTGACAAAAAGGCCTAACATAACGCATTTGCAATATTACAGCATGGAACTGCCAAACCCACCGAGTGATGAATTTTACGTTCTCAGCAGGGCAGAGGTGGCATTTAAGGCTAGGCAGATATTGAATGATCAACTGCTATCAGAAGAAGAGTGGGAAATTCCTTTACATCCGGCGGAGGAGCCGAGACCAGAGGACACAGTAGCAGTACCAGGAACATCGTTGGTTACAGTGTTACCCGAGGTATATGCTCTCATAGAATCGGCACGCCAACTGTGGGAGCAGGCCCATCAACTAGCAATTAAATGCTATGCGGCCTCAGAGACGATGCAGGTGCCGGTGTCAACATCGAAGCTGTTGGATCTGCTGCGAGTGGCCACCAACGAGGCAGGCTACTTTCAGAAATTGTCCCACTACGAGGCGCAAATGCGAAAATTGGCAGAGACAAAGATGGAAGTGGCCAAGCAGGAAATGCAAAGATTGCTTGCGGTGGCAAGAACGCGAGCCACGCAAGTGATCAACATTTCCATGATAGAACACCCGCCAGAGGCGGATCAGCAAATGAACCAGCAATACGAAACCGATGGTACAAACGTACAAGTGACCGGGATTCCGGGTACTAATGAGACTCAGCAGTCAACGGACACAACATTAGAGATAGCGGCGTCGGACAATCTAGCTCCGGAGTCGCCAGAGACTCCTGCCCGGTCTCGTTTCCGCATTTCACGGAAAACAGGCAGGAGGACCGAGAAGCCGTATCACAGGTCTCCATTAAGGACGGTATACGAAGACACCACTCCGGAGTCACCACCATCAACAGCATCGTCATGTCGCAGATCACCAGGCTCCTCGGCGTGGTCACCGGGTCGACGGCCACCCAGGAGAGTCACCTCGTCATATGAAGTCGATCATCCGATCACCGGGTAGAGGTGATCTTCGTGATGAGCGTTTGCGCCGAAACACGCGGCAACGTGGAAGCACACCGGAAGCAAGAACCAGAAGTCCGGAGGGATCTACAGCTAAAAGTACCCAGGCTCGAGGGAAAAATAGTGGTAGTAGCAGGGATTCGTCAGGGGAGCGAACCCACCGGAAACGCGGCCGCTCCGAAAGAAGCGAGCACAAGGCGGCAGGGTCAGCAAAAATAGCGGCAACACCACAAGCTGGCCACAGCCGTAGTGCAACACCACCCAGACCCAAAAGTACGGAAGCCGTTCGTCTTCCAGTACCCATGCGACGATACTGGGAGATTATCTCCAAGTACTCGAAGGAGGTGTTCACGCTCCGGACGGTGTTGATGCACCCATCCAGGAAAACGGAGCAAGACAAGGAAGCCATGGACGCGTACTACCTAAAAATACAGGAAGCAGCAGAGGTGCCTCCTGAATCAACATACATAGCACCGAAGGCAGGGGACCGGGATTTCGCGGCGTGGACGACACTCATCCGTAGCCAGGAAAAGGCTACGAGTGCTGTTATTGGTGCCTGGAGGTTTCGAAGACAACTAGCTTCTGCATTTACTGGCACGGGGAATATCCCATCCCGGTGACCCAGCGCACCTTTAACAACAAGAAACATCCATCCGAAGAGATATCGGGGCAGGTGATGGATGTTATGACAGTCATGTTGAAGCGCGTCAATGGCAGTCCTGCAGTCTGCAACCACTGGCACGGGGCATATCCCATCCCGGTGACCCGGCGCACCTTTAACAACAAGAAACATCCATCCGAAGAGATATCAGGGCAGGTGATGGATGTTATGACAGTCATGTTGAAGCGCGTCAATGGCAGTCCTGAAGACTACGAGTAGTCGTACTAGAAAAGACCACACTGAACTGAAGCGGAACCAGAAGTGTACCATGTTTTAATTATATGCCATGTAACATAGGGATGCTTCCCCTTGTTGAGAAGAGAGCTAGTCACCACCAAATTAGGCACCCTGTTGGGGGAGAATAGCAAAATTTCATGGGACATATCTATCTGGGGGGCCTGTGGGGAAACAAAGCACACCAGCAAAGGTAGCACAAGGTGACCCGAAGAAGATTAGGGGATTAGCGAGGAGCCAGACGGAAGAAATAGACAGAGGCTTAGGCGGGGTAGAAAAGTAATTAGAAGAAGGGGTGAAGAAGGACAGAAGTCCCAAAGGAAGACGAGAAAAATCAAAAAGGAGATGAAGGGACATAGACCGACAGAAGGTGTATATATATAGAAGTGAAAATAAGAGGAGGGTAGCAGACAGGTAGCGACGGTACACGAGGGTAGACATTTTCCTTGCACCTTTCTATCTCAAGTATTGTTACTCGCACAACGGCACGTATTTCTGTATCTGAGAGCATTGTCTCCTTGTTATAGTTCAGTGTGGAGTCAAGAGAACTAAGAGAAATAAATAATAAGCTTACCGAAGTTGGTGTCCGAGTCTGTACCGTTATTAGCCCGAATTCCAGATCCAGATCCGCGGCTGCTTCCCTGAATCCTGAGGAGTCCGACAGCAGAAACCCCGAAATCTGGAAGAGAAGGAGCCAACAAGTACACGGTTAGTAAAGCAACAAGTAGGTTATGCCGAACAGACCCGATCTGCCCGCGGGAGACCTCTCCCGTGAGGATCGACCGAAGGCGGCCGATCCCAACCCGGAAAGCGGCTGTTTTCGTAGCAGACCGAGAACGCGGCAGGCCACCTACGAGCAACGATTGTTAGCGGAACATGAAGATACCCAAGGCGGGCTGTCTAACAGGACTCAAAGCGGATGTTACAAAATTTGTCAAGGCCTGTCCAGTCAAATGTCAAACCTGCCGGACTTCTCCAGTCATTCCCAGTGACTAGTCTGTTCCACACAGTGGCTGTTGACTATGTTGGGGGATTGCCTGTTACTTTTAGTGGGAATAAGCACATTTTGGTTGCAATCTACCACTTTTCAAAATACATTATAGCTGAACCTTGTGTTAATATGACTACCTCCACCGTGGCGGACTTCTTTTTGCGGAGGGTGGGGTTAGTGTATGGATTTCCCTGTAACTGGCATCTGATCACGGTCCTACATTTGTTTCCAAGATGCTAAAATCTTTTTTGGATATGGTGCGATCAAAAAAGGTAAATACCAGTGTGTATCACCCGCAAGGGGATGGTCAAGCAGAGGCGGCCGTTAAAATTGTCATAGGGCTCCTGCGTAAGTTTGCAGCTGAAACCCCAAATACTTGGGATACTTTATTAGACTGTCAGCTTTCAATATAATAAAGCAGGTTTTCTCGCTTTAATGATAACTTTCTAAGTTGTACATGGTCCTTAACCTGTACAACATTATGTCTGGATATAGTGGGGTGTAAAGCCAGAAAAATGACTTGTACCATCATTTGAGGCATGGGTAAGTACGACATATTGTAGTACTTGGCCATTATAGCTCAATAAACTCTCGAGTTGATTGAAACTCTTGTTTCTTGAGACAACTAATTTGTTCGCTCAGCACAATATCTGTCTCGTATGTTCCATAATGAGAGAAGAAAGTAATTTTTGCTTTGCGAAGGTTTTGGAGGTGTACCTTTCCTAAAACCAAAAGCTTCAAGCTTTTCCGATTAGTAACCAGAAGAGGGCATCATAGCTCTGCTCTTCGGTTTGTTTGTTGGCGTCGATGATGAACTGAACTTGTTCCCACCAACTGTCAAAGAAGTTTCTTTTTCTACAGAACGTATCCACGTCTGCAAAGACCTCAGCTGTTACTATAGCCTCAATTAAATCTAGTTCACTGTAGTCAATTCTTTTCGACTTTCCCTAGATTAAGTAGTTTCATCGGCCCTAGTGATGGATGCATCTGCTAGTCCGAGTGTCACAGAACCTCCAGAGTTAGGACTTGTTTAGGCCGAAGTCACTGGAGTAGTATTTTCAATTGGGTTTATATGAGTGCAATGTATCATTGATACATTTGGACACCCTCCCCAGATTGTAGAACCGTGATCGGAAGGTTGCGAGCTTCTTTGCTCACTGCATCAGCTAGAGCTTGCTCTAGCTCCTTCTGACATTGTTCTAGTTCAACTATGCATTTAATGAACGATGTTACACCTGGTGTTAATGCTGCATAGACCGTATTTTTGTCGGACTATGTCCAAACATGTCCTTTCGAGCTTATCGATCGCTTGAGCGATTTGGTGCAGTGAAATCATTGATTGTTGCACCAAAGGAAGTCGAACTTTGACATGAATTAACATCACTTAACTGTTCGGGATTCATCTCACTAGTTTCTTTATTAGAATACCTAGTGGTTTGAACGTTGCTCACTACAGGGGCCAGTTTGGCTGTTGTAGGAAAAAGTACTTTTCATACTTCGGCTTTATTCCTGCTCTTGCTTTGCAAAATAGCATGGTGATTAGTAATCACTTTAAACGTATGTTCGAGCGTGAGCTGTGCCCTTTGGGACTCAAGGTCTTAATTTCTTATTTGTGCAAATGTGTTTGAGCGCGAGGTGTTCCCTTTGGGCTCGGGGTATAAACTACTTATTTGCTTTGGATTCTGTTTTGCGCACTGAGTAATAACTGTCACTTTATTGAGCGTCAGCTAGCATTTGCAACATTATTTACTGTTAAGTACTAATTTCTGAGTACTTGTTGCACTATTTGGTTGCAAATTCTGAACATTTGTTCAAGATGCCAATTGCGACTTCAATTGCTATGCTGTTTGGGTGCCAATTACATGATTTACAATTTGAGTAGTAAATGGTTTTACCACATGAGTTTCAATTATGAACTTTTGAAGGCAACTGAAATTAGTAATGCATATTTGAGATGCGTGCTATGCTGTGAAGCGCCAGTTTTACTTTTTAAAAATAATTGGTAACTTTGTCTCGGTGTTTTAACTACGCTGTTAGGCGTTATTTATGAACTATTTAGTTCGAACTAATTAGACACTAGCTGTTGACAGTTATAATCTGCTTCAGTTTGGAACTGGTATTAAGGCTTTGTAAGTTAGAGCATGCAATTCTTTAGTCTCGGTGTCTTGGAGGTACGTACCATGCTGTTAGGCGCCAGTTATGAACTGTGGGAATGACTAATGTTATTGCTTAATATCCAGAGAACTCAAGATTCTTTGTCTTGTGGTGTCGTGGGTGTTCGGCCTTGCTGTTAGGAGCCAGTTATAAGGTGACTACTTTTAGTGAGTCCGAGGGTAGATACACTTTAGCTTGAGAAGCGTAAGGGAAGGCCGAAGTTGATCATTTATCAATTAAGCCGAAGATATCGGGTGTTCGGCTTTCTTAAGGCTGAACTGCTTTGATACCGCAAATCGGAGATAGCATGAGAGAAATAGGCCTCGGAGAGTGATTTTAAAGGTCTTACAACTGTAAGTGCCTTTGCAAGCTTGAAGTCAATGAAAAATGAGAGAAGAGAATTTTTCCAAGCCCTTTTGGTTTCTAAGTTCTTTTGTTAACAGAATGACAGCTTAACTTAGATGCAAATGCTCTTGCAGCCTAGACAATCCAAGGTGTATGTTACAGTCTTTTCCTCTCTCTGCTTTATTTCGAGTTAGGAGCCCTTTATATATTAGTTGGTAAGGTACCATGTGATAGAAATTGACCACTATAATTGGGGGATTTATGATCTTTTGGTCATTGTCTTGGACTATGTTCTTTGACCTAATTAGTTTTTTGCTAATTGGTCTCAGGAGGTTTTGGTTAAACCTTCTGTTTTGCTAATCCCTATTGTCTGGGTATTAGTCCTAAGGATTTGTTACATTTTAATATATTGTTTCCCCATTTGGGTACTTATTAATTTTTCAGTGTCTCATTTGAGACTAAGGCCGAAGTTAGTCCTATTTGGACAATAGTTAGTCCTAGCATTTGCTAGTGTTAAAGTAGAAATTCGGGATGGTACGCTTTAACATGTCATTTAAATTAAATCCACAAAAGATGACTTATATTGCAATGTTTCAGCTAATATCGAGTGGGATAACCATAGTTTTTAATAACTGCTGCACATTGTCTTTGCATTGAATCAACCAGATGTCCACACCTTGCCTTAGGTATGGATGCCCATGCATCCTTAATCATTGACAGCAAATCATGTTTTTTTTTGCATTTATGGATTTCATCACATCATTCCACAAATTCACAATTGGGTTGAGATCTGGTGATTGTGCAGGTCACTTCATCACATTAATGCGATTCTCCTCATGCTACTTTTTCACTGACTTGCCTTGCATTTAGGGTCGTTGTCTTGTTGAAATGTCCAATGTAGGGGCAAATTATCATCAACAAATGGAACCAACACATCTTCCAGTATGCCTTTGTAGACATATTGGTTCATTGTTTCGTTTATGTGATGAACTGGGCTAATACCATTCCGAGAAAAGCACCCCCAGACCATAATATTACCACCACCGAATCTTGCAGTTGGCTGTATGCAGTAGGGTCGAAATTCTTCAGATTTTGTGGCCCGTACAAAGGTTTTACCATCACCCTACACAACATTATTTAACTATTGGGGGCTCCAGTAGGGGTTCACTTGCAAATGCCAACCTTGCAGTTCTGTTCTTCAATGATACAAATGGTTTCTTTCGATCTACTCTCCCAAATAGCTGATATGCATTTAATCGACGCCTAATGGTACGAGCTCTCACACTGCATATCCCATGTTGATGAACTTGAGCCTGAATATCACTTGCTGTAAAACGACGATCGCATTTGGATGTATGATGTATAAGGCAATCTGTGTATTCATTTGTTTTACGTGGTCTGCCAGATTTTAATCTATGCCTGAAGCCCCCAGCATCATTAAATAACCACACAGCTCTTATGAAGAAACTTTTGCTAAAGTTATCAACATTTGCAATTGCAGAATAGGTCTGACCCTCCTTGTGTAGCTTGTGTATTAATGTCTGGATTTATGGTGTCACATTTTATGCCTACCATCAGGGAGATGTAAACATTATGGCATGCATTAAAGTTGAAAATAATAAAGGAACACTCACATACACGTGCAAACATACCCTGATGGAGTCACTGGTCCTAAACATTTGTCACTATATCTCTATACATACATTTATTTAGAATGTGCACTTTGGCATAAACAATGTCATTTTTGCATCGCATTTTTTGCACATATATTGAACAACATTCATTTGTTTCACAATATCCATAATGTGCACATATCCATTGATGATCCTAAACATTTAGTCACCACTGTATATTTATTTTAATTTGCCAAATTCATGATTTTACTTATTCAGATTGCCCTTATTCAGAATGACATGGGGTATCTACTGGTCAAAACTGCAATTCATTGTTCAATAGTTCATCTTTTTCACCCTGTCTCAATAAACAATAAAATAAATTTAAATCTAATTAATGGCTATTCAAAAAGAACTTCCCGGAATTCCTTAAAAAATTGACCTACCTCCCGTCTACATAGTGGCCATTTTAGCCCAGTCCACTTCCTCCACCCTTTTCCCCCCAATATTGATGTCATTATTTTGTTTTTAAAGAAGGGTGTCCAGAAAATTTTTTGAAACATACCCATCCTTTAAATTTCCAAGCACCCAACTCGCTACCAATTCCACGACATCTTTTTCAGTTTTCTGAATAATGGAAATTTCCTGACCTCGAAGGAAAATTCCACCATAAAATTGACGCTTAACACGAAGTTCCTTTTCCAAGGTACACCTTCCTTCAAGTATTTTTGGGACTGGGGACATATTCATTCTGGTGTCAATTTCCTTTGAATTTTATTGACCTTTGAAACTTAATTCAACAAAAAATACAAAAACTTAAAAATGCCATGATTAATGGACGTCTATAATGACTACCCCCTCCCTTCCCACTGTCTACATGCCAGAAGACCCCTTATTCCCCTCTTGAGAACGTCCTTTTTGATTAGCCCTTAATTGCAAGTTGAGAAATTTTTCAACAAGGCCTATTTTCAGAAATTTTTACACAACTTTCAACTGACCATATACCTTAACCTTACAGATTATCCTTCACTTGATTTAGTTATTATCCATCTTCTGCATTAATACTTGTACCAACTTATATCCAAAGTGGCAAACACTAACTAGAGTATCGAAAATCCATTTGCACGGACTAGGTTAGTGAGAACAGAACTACAACATGGGCATCACTCATTAACTGATAAAAACGGGAAAAATCCCTAGTTGTATTCAACACCAATCAAAAATGCTTTCATTTAGTTGCTAATGTATGCACTTTTTAACTAGTTTGCAACCAAAGAAAAATTGCTGAAAAAAAATTGCGAATGGTATCAGTTTGTAACTTCAAAGTCAATTTGCAATCAGTTGACTGGTTACCATTTAATTGTAAATACATTGTCATGCATAACAGTAACCTCAGATCATTACCCAAGTAGCAAAGTTCGTCATTTAGACGTCATTTTCAATGGTCAAAAAGACGTCATTTTTGACCAAAAAAATGACCAAAAAATGACGTGAAAATGTCTAGCAAAACTGACGTCTATTGACCGAAAAATGACCAAAAAATGACGTCTTTTTTGACTGAAAAATGATGTCTTTTTTGACCGAAAAAGACGTTCATTTTTGATAGAAAAATGACCTGAAACTGACGTCTTTAGAATCAAATTAAGTGGGGGATACTGATATTCAAAATGTACCTCCCTTCTAATGTTTGGCAAGGGTGTGTCCATTCAATTTCTCCCCCCCCCTTCCCATTTGTAACAACCTATCATTTATTATTCAGATATTTAGGCCTAGGATATTAGGTCCTAATTTAAGACCTATGATATTAGGGCCTGATTAAGAAACAAGTATGGCTTTGGTTACCCCAATTATTAAAAATAACTAATGGTATCCTGGCCATCCTCCCAAAATCATGAATTTCTGTAGTTTTATTTTGTGTTGCCATAGCATCAAGCCATAGCAACATAATTTCATACTTGTTCAACTTGTAGGTATATACC
>JAQGAE010005752.1:0-10889 GCA_034696685.1 Julus scandinavius
GTGAAATTTCGACTTTTGAAATTGCAGTTTTTTCCTGCAGAATTGGAAAGTAGACGTTATTACGATCATAAAAAGCCAAAAAAAAAAATCAAAGAAATGTACCCGAAGGGCAAATCGACTAATGATTTGTTTTCAGATGCTTCTGTTAAAATGTTCGCCCTCGTATTTCCAACCAATTGCACGTATAGTATACAGTAAAATGTAGATGCCTCAGAGTCCGAGTGTTTCCACAACTGTTCCCCAAACTGCTTCCAATATTTCTCTGAACTACGTCCATCTGGCGGACTCAGAACCCGAACATCGACGTGTGTTCGTGCGTGAAATTTATGTTAATGGTAGCCTAATTATCTAAATTGGTGAAATGGTGAAGTGGGTCAGGACCAATATATAGCGCACGTGGTCTCAATAGAATTGCGGCAGGCATGAGGGTCCTTTTAGAGATCCCTAATATTAAAACCCCTGCCTTCGAATAACCCCTATGCATTTAATCTACATCAACAGCACTTATGATCTCGTATTATATAATGCCTACAGTATAGATGTGCTGTATATATCTATATATTTGGAACAGCAAAATTAATGGAACTGATGACTAAATCCGATTACTTATTAGATATAAATATCCTTTCATTGGCTGGTAGTAAGCCAAATTTACTATGAATATGCCTAAATATGTGTTACATACTAATTTTAAGCTGGGATTTCCCTTCGAGGTCAGGGTGCTTGAAAATTTATAGGATGGGCCAACAAATTTTCTGGACACCTTTATTTTCAAAAGTATTTAGACTGAAATGTCCTTAGCACATTAGGAGCATTAAATTAATAACATAATGATGGTAAAAAAATTCAAATATAGTTTCCATGACACTGAAGAATGCATATTTGGTCTCAGCATACCTGACCAAAGTTCCTGCAAACCTCAAATGACATAATAGAAACAGTTGGTTACTGTTTTCAACTTCAAAGAAGATTTTCGTAAATTCAAAAGTTGTACAAATTTCTTCAAAAAGATTCCCTACATTCTACACGATTAATTTCTGGACACGTGGACAAAGGATTCGGATAACGAATGGATTTCTGCCCGAGCATTGTGCAACGATTTATAGCTTTCTGCGTTGAGTCCGGATGGGGGAAGGTCCTAGTAAAGAATGTGGGCTACGCACTTTAAATAACCTACCTCTACAGTGAGTAAGTGCCATCAACAGTAGCTCCAAATTATTTCCACACAAGCCCTCTTTTCACCTGTAATTTAGAGCCCATCCATTTTCTCCCTGTGGTCAGTTGGCCCCAGCTGACCTTGTGTATCGGTTTGGAGAGGATAATCGGCGAGTTAACTCGCCTAGAAGTTTTTCCCTTCTGGCATCTCACAGAGATCTTCAAAAGCTCTTGGCTTAGGGGTAAAAGGTGAAGAGTGGATGAAATTAAGCCAAGGGAATATTTATACCTCGTGTAACCTATTCATGTCTATTTACAATAAATGTTGGGGAAGCTTAGCACGTGCTTATGCTTACCAAACAAATAAGGGCAGAAATCTCAGATTATCCAATATACTACATGCATAGGGCTATGTCAACTACAATGGCTTACTCTTGCATAATGCAAGATTTATATCTAACGTTTATGATTTTTCATAATATGTTTAGGTCATGATCAGTTTGCAGAAATCATGCATAGATTTCATTAGAACTCGCTTTTGACGTCATTCAATTTCAATAGTAGGAAAAGTTGAAACATGAGGATTCTGTTCAAAAAATGTAACATGAATAACATCGTATTCAGTTCTCATATTTCTGCAAATTTAACACAATGGAGTATGGTAGATTTTTCCAAATTATTTCTCTCATTATAAATCTTGTGTTTTTAAGTATGTCGTGTTTCTAGCTCTACAGTTAGGTAAGTTGCTAGAGTAATAACAATATGAGCAAATTAAAAATATTTTCAATGATGCAATCTTCCAATTCTTAAATTTTTAAAGAATTCCATTATAAAATAAATACACTGAGTCATAAAAAAGTAGACCCCAATAAAAAAATCACAGCTTCGTGAAAATGCTTCGATTTAAATGATATTTTGCACTTACATAGAGCAATAGTATCGGAACAAAAAACTTCTTCTGTAAATGCGACAAATCTCTGAATCTTTTCAATTTTCAACAAGACGCTCGCTCGCCGTGCTCGAGAAACAGTTGAAATGCTGCAACGGGAAACGCCACAGTTCATCGAACCCAACCACTGGACACCAAACAGTCCGGATTTGAATTCAGTGGACTACAAAATATGGGGAGTTCTCCAGGAAAAGGTTTGCAAATCGAAGATTAATAATGTCGAAGACTTGAAACTAAGAATTAAGAAAACTTGGATTAAACTCGACCAGCAAATGTATAATCGATTCGTAAATCAAAGAATGACGTGTTAGACTCCGGATCTTGTGTAAAGGGCAACGGAGAACATTTTGAGCACATTTAATAATTCATTTTTGTTCCTACACTATTGTTCTATGTAAGTGCCAAATTTCAATCGAAGCATTTTTCACGACGTGAATTTTTATTGGGTTCTACTTTTTAATGGCTCACATTGTACATCTTGTAACTTGGCAAGTAGGCTACATTACTGTATAATAATAATAAATTCATATTTTATAACTTCTAAAATTGTTTGAAAATATACTATCTATACAAGATAGTTGCTGTTCCCGCCACGTTTTTAAGTTAAAAAAGCGCGACAAAAATTCAGCAACGGCGCTTTAAGCCACGGTTGTTATGACCAGAAGGACTACCCATAAATCCATGTCACCAAAACAATTATCAAAAAGCTATTAGTTTCGTCATTTATTTCATTGATTCACTGAACCTATTTTTATAACTTTATTAGTATATTTCATATTTCGTCCACCATTATTTCAAAGGCTCCTCGAATGAGATAACCGAATCCCAGAGATTGATTTTTACATTCACAATCGCTGTCATTTTTAAAAATCTGAAACAACCCAAAAGTACCCAAAAATCTGAATGGTACAAATTGCAAGCTCTGCAGCATATCAAACATCGATTTACGGTTATGTTCTCTAGTTTATCTTGACTATACGTGTAAATTTCAGTTTTCCTTAATTAAACTATGTAAAAACCAAGACATTTTAAACCATGTGGAAGTGTCATAAATGCGGAAAACCAGTGTATTTTGGTAAGTTTTTTTTTATTTGTGTTACGTTTCGGAATCCAGTGCGTATTGAAATGTGGTAATTTAATGCCAAATGTGTCAATTCCAATGTGCTCTTTAAATCCAATCCTTTTTAACATAAAAACGTGAAATTACTATAATTATGGCGTCGCTAATCCAAGCTGGATAACTTTGCGAATGAAGACACTTCACAGATGGCCTCCTTATATCCTAAATCCGGTTCAAAAACAGCCATTACTTCACACCTTCATAAACATGGAATAAGTCAACTGCAATATATTTACTAGGTCAGAAGACAACTTCTGGATTGGATAACCGTACTTTCCTCAATTTAACTCTGCATTACTCATCTATGAGAAAGCAGTTGGCTTGCTCACAACTTACACATTTGCAGAACTTTCATATTTCTCTATCAACAACTGGACATGTTAGCATTTTGTCATAATTACTAAAATGTATTTTAAATAATCTGAATTTTAAATTTCAGCCGAACGCAAGCAATCACTCGGTCACGACTGGCATCCAGAATGCCTTAGATGTGAAGAATGCAGTAAAAGACTGAATCCCGGTCAGCATGCTGAGGTAATACGATTAAAATTACGGCACATTCTCATGTTGGTATCGAACAACGTTAACAAAACTCGAGCTTTCTGTTTTTGCAGCATAAAGGCGTACCGTATTGCGACATTCCATGTTACAGCGTGTTGTTTGGTCCAACTTTATTTGGGCACGGCTCTCAGGTTGAAGCTCATACCAGTTTTGGGAAAATTGGGAAAATGGAAAAAAAGTTGCCTCCGGGGATTGACAGGTAAGCAAACTTAAAGCTACTTCAATTGCAAATTAATACATTCATCCATAAATTAGCCAAGACAGCCTAACATATAATCTTTTTAAAACATACTCGTTGCAGGGCAGTTCTGGAATCAAAATTGAAGACTTATAATCAGTACTACGAAGGAAATAGTGGGCAGCTAAAGTGGAAAGAGGTCTGTTGCTCGAGTTGTTGAGTCCTTTTTAGATGCAATTAAATGAAATTAGTTGTTATCTTTACGAATTTAAACTTATCTGATATGTTATTTTAATAGCGAAATGGAAAGTTGATTTTGGAGGGTGTGCTTCGAATACACTGGGGAGTGAACAATCTCATCCATTTAAAAGAAAATGAAGATCAACGTCACCACGTACAAGTGCGCAAACGATACAGTTACAGAGAGCACCAAACCAATCGTAAAAGCCGAAATACTGAAAGTGGAACTGGACGGGTTTGTCAATTACTGATATTTCTCGTTATGGCTGAGCCAGATTATAAATAGCAGCACTTTTGTAACCAACTAGAAATTTGTTAGCAGTAATTAAATTAAATTTGGCAAAAATTGTTTTCAGAATTCTCAAGCAATTGAAGGAGATGTACGTCATTCTACAAAAGATGAACCTTCCAACGCAGGCAATATGGACACATCGAGCACTGAAGGTCCCAAAGAGGATGGTACTAATGCAGCCGGAGAACTCATTTCTAACTCCCCTGTGAATGAATTACTGGTTGGAGAAAATGATTCAAAACTAAATGGTGATAGCAACAAAGAAGCAGTTGCAAAGACTCCAGCAAAGGAAGTGGATGATGACACCAATGCAGCAGTAATTGTGGGTGCAAACAGTGACGTGGCATCACATGTTGCAGAATCTCATGAACACAACGATTTTAAGTGTGCAGGCTCAGATGTTTTAAGATACGATATCATCAATGAGCCTGAGGACCTTATTTCGTCATGTGAAAATGTGCCAAAAACAGGTCTTAATAAAGTGCCAAATGGATTGCAGAGCGATCAAGAAATTGCTAGAGAATTTCAACTATCAGATGACGATGACGACGACGAAGCGAATCAACCTAAACGGGAAAGAATTAATGTTTCTCGTGTACAAATTAGAAAACTAACATCTAGTCGCTCAAAAACAAAGCTCAGACGGCGGTGTTCGATTAATGGGCATTACTACAACCGTGAGGTACGTGGGAAAAATTGGACATTTATAGACTAGTTGTACATATTAATAATACTGGTTTTTTTTGTGTTTAAACAGACAAAAACCTTTACTCCGCCTCATGGAAGTGCCACAAATGTATGGGTTACAAGTATGGTCAATACCTCTGAAGTGATCAATCTACTTTTGGATAAATTTTGTGTCGAAAACAGTCCAGAAGATTTTGCATTGTTCATTGTGAGGGATAATGGCGGTAGGTTTTCACAAATAGTTACTTTAATACGAGCTTTTTGAATGTAAACTTCGATCTAATCCGGTTAAAACTTCTATCTTTAAGAAATACGCATGATAAAAGAAGACGAGTATCCCTTGTTGGCAAGAGTCTTGCTAGGCCCACATGAAGAAGTAGTGAAGGTTTTTATTATGGATAAGAAGCAAACTGATGAAATTTCAAATGAGGTAAGCAAAATTATCTAAGTGTTTTTATCCACCTTCAATCATGTAATAATTAGTATCTTTTCTCAAAATTTTCTCTTCAGGTTGCACAGTATCTCAACTTTCAAGATCCGGAATTACATGCAATTTTACACAAATTTTATGAAGAGGAAAACAGAGAAGTTAAGAAAATCAAATTGAAGTAAGCTTGCTATTATGACCAATTATTTTTTGTAGAAAAACTGTTGATATTATACTGATGTACTACAGTAGAACCTGTCTAAAAGCATACTCTTGGGACAGGTGAAAAATATGCTTTTAGCCAGGTTCATCCACCAGAAGATTCCCCGGCAGTGAAATTGTACAGAGCCTCATGAAGGCTTAAGGGCACCCAAAAGTACCTATTTTTCACAGATTTAACCTATAAAAAGTGTCTCTCAAAAATATTTCATATGACATACGTCTGCAACAGCGAGAAAACTTAGTCTTTACGACAAATAACTTAGTATTTTTTGGCATAAACCATGAAACAAATCCGTGTTCGCAAAAAAAACTTGTGATTACGGTATAATGTCAAGATTTCTTGGTGTTTATGGTATAATTGAGGGTAAACTTCGTGTTTACAGCTTCATCATAAACATCTGAGAAAACTTTGCGTTTATTGTATTACTGCTAGTAAACTGTTTACAGCAAACTAGCCTTTGCGAGTTTTCTTAAGCCGGGTCTCCACCAAGACGTGCATGTACGTATTTACAAACATATGAAAAACGTTTGCCCTCCGGGTTTGTTTCAGCCGCCATTTTGTAAATATAGTACACCTATTAAATGTCTTTAATAGCTGTACAATTTTGATATTTACATATATTTAAAAAATGGCGGCTGAAACAAACCCGGAAGGCAAACGTTTTTGCATATGTTTGTATATATACGTACATGTACGTCTTGGTTGAGACCCGGCTTTACAATTTCAATGTGCAGAGATCTTCTGTGTGTATATCATCTAGAACCATCCACCACTGTGTATACAAATTTTTTTAATGTTAAAAAATTTAGTTTAATTCAAGAATTAGTATGATACATTCGTATCTTGAAACTTTCTGGGCAGCTAATACAGATAAACTGAAATTTACCATAGTTCGCTATGATATTACCCCGATTCAAGTCGGCCGACTATAAGATAAGCTTGTGTTGTATTTCTAAAAAAACAGTTCACCTGAATGTTACAATTCAGTATGAAATAGCAGCATAATAAAGATTATTAACAATTCATTTTCACTTCTCAAAAAGGTATGCCGAGATGAGACGCCGAATAAGGGCTAAACTCGCTGTCATGGATGCATCAAGATAGTCTCAAGAGCAATGTCAGCAGATCGTCACCCACTAACTCTTAAAGAGTAATTACATGATTCATCAACTTGTCAACTGGGGAGTTATATGACGACTGCCAGTTTAAAGCAGCTCAAAGCAGAATGAAGATTAAGGAGGCTGATAGCACAAATCATGCATCGTGATACGCTTATAACACAATTTTCTTTTATTTAGCGACAATTTTGTCTTAAATGAGTACTGGAAAAACTATCTCACAGACTTCAAAATTCGTTTTACAATGAATTTTAGACAACATCACAATCTGTTAAAAGTTGTGGTAGAAGGTGTACAAGACACTGCTCATACAAACGATGCACTTTTATTCCTGACAACAAACTATTTGTAGCTTATTATTAATGTACGTAAATTCAAACTTTAGTTGTTAAGAAGCACTGTTTGATTGCTCATTTGTCACACGACAGGCCAATTTTCTTAATATGCAAGTAAGCTTTCGGTGCATTGTTTTAGTTTGTGTTGCTATTTGTATGGATTAGCAGTTTAAAGTTTGTATTTTACAAAAGTGACGTTTAGAAATTTGTATTTGTACTACGAAACACCTTTCTCTGGCTTTATAACATGTATTGTCAGCTGTAGGCCACAACTCTTTTAGTCTTTCATGCATTTAGAAATATATTTTTGCTCATAAATACACAAGTAATATTAAATGAGATTATAATATAGAAAGAATATATTTTTGAATCTCATTTTCAATAAATGTAAGTTTCCGTTTTTAATATTTGTGTTTACAGTCATGTGAAGTTGATGTTGTTTTCATTATATTAGTAAAGAAAGTATGGTTAGGGAGTGTGGATGCTTCACAATTCAAATTAGTAATGGTTATCAGTATGCCTATGTATGACACCCTTCCATGGAAATTATGATAGTTCTGATTTTGTTGTTGTGAAGAATGTAAGGAATTCTTTTCATGTATTAAAAAAGCACTGCCACATATACATAACGCCTAATTAAGTTCATCTTAATTATCTCAATGCAATTTAGTTTTAAATACAGTAAAACCCGCTTAAGAAGTTCAAGCTTATCAATCTTATGGTCCCAAGAGTACAATTATAATGTAATTTTCCCGCTTTAATAATAAGTTTTTGAGTTGCAATCTATGTATCGATATGCCGATATAACTAGAACTCAAAAAAAAAAAAAAAAACTTTGAAATCATGATTCACAAGGAAATGTAAGGAGAGGCTTAAGGAAACTACCTTTGACATTGGTGGAAGTTGTCAAGCAATTTTATATGGTTTTAGCTATACAGTCTAAAGTAATTAAAATTGCTAGATGGTTGGAAGGTTAGTTCACAGATGCTTTTGTAGGTTATATAAAAATAACTATTGTAAATTTGCAACACAAACTCAATTCCTGAGTATATAAAAAATTAGGGGATTACTTGAGAGAGGATGACATTTTACTTCAACATATTATCGTTACTCACTGGCATTCTGATCACGTTGGAGGTGTCAGGGATTTACTCAAGATGTTGAGGAATATTATAATTTACAACTGGTGTTGCAGAACACGTTGGTGTGCTGCAAATAATCTGATTGTGCACTGAAGGATTCAAATTCCTAACTATAGAATGAAAACAATAGTTCAATAAATCAAGTAAAATGTCAAAAGTGCTCATTCCTATATTTCTCTATACACTGTTTATATAACCTGATTTTGTTAATTTTATAAGAGCATCCCAACATTCATTTTCATAACAAATTACATGATGTTAAGAATGGAAAATTAATTTTGGACAATAATGCAATATGCTAAAAAAATCTTTTTTAAAAGTGGAATTTCCCCCCAAAAAATCTGTAGTGTTTACGAAATTAGATTTGACTGAAAAACAAGCTGATTAATAAATTAGATTGAGCAAATTTTCAACTAGACATAACCACTTCTATTAGTCCTTCTTTTTTTCATTCGATTAGTCGATGGAATAGCCTTCCTGGAAAAAAGTCCAGATTTAGTAAAAATTCAATCTAACAATGATGTTCAAGTCGTTACCGACGTAGGAGCATATTCTTTTGAAATGATTGGGTACTAGTGATATAGTGTTACCTGTTATCAAAATACGCAATTTTTTGTTAATATTCCCATAATTTTAGTAGTTTTTTTATATATACTCGCAATGACTTGTAGAGAGGCCCATGACAATAAAAGCCAGGGTAGAAGGCCCAAACCAAGAGGACCAGAAATTTCCAATAAGTAGGGGATCCCAAAAAGGGGATCATTTCCAGAGTAAAAAAAAAATCATAACTTGTGCAAATTACAAATAAAATACTTCACCTATATACAGAATCTTTAACTGTGATGATAATTTTTTAGAAATCCACAAAACCAGACTTCCCGCCATGATGATAGACATACATTGATGAAATACTGTAAAACTAAATTTAATTATTAAAAAATTATTAAAACTTAAAATTAAATTAGCTATCGCGAGACCTTATAAACTACGTTCAAACGCGAATTTTAAGCAGTTATCTGCATGTAAATACTACAAATTTAGCGCTCTTTATACTAGTGGTGTAACACGTGACCCGACGTCATAGTCGACGCTATCAGTAATAATTGAACAAAAATCGAATTTTAAATAACCTTTGCAATGCTGTGTATTGAATTAATTACCAAGGGTATTTTAATTCAAATACAACTGGGTGATTTTACAATTTTTTTCCATTAGAAAAAAAATGCAAAATTGGATTTTCAACCGGAAGTGCTATCCGAATATGATGCAATACGGGGTACTATTCCAATGCTTGGGAACATGTGGTCAAGGGCACTAGCAATGAGTTGATGTTTGTTCTGTAATTATAATCCTTTTTCCCCCTTTCCACTTTATTTTTTTAAATTCTATTGTTTGTAAAAAATGTTAAAATCAACAATGAGTTCGACTGTCAGCAGCAAATCCTCATCATCGAGTGGGGGCAAGTTTTCTTTATTAATGCATGTAAAGTACGAACATTTAATAGCAGGCGTGAGCGGTGGTGTAGCCTCAACGTTAATTTTACATCCACTGGATCTGATAAAAATACGATTTGCTGGTAAGAACCTCGTATAAAAATACAGTGTACCCGTGGCAAGTCCACAGTACAGTTTTGATACCCATTCCATCTTTATTACAGTAAATGATGGGCAGATTGTCACTAGGCCACAATATCAAGGTGTAGGGAATGCATTTGCAACAATTATTAGGCAAGAAGGAATCAAAGGGTTATACAGAGGAGTTACCCCCAATGTGTGGGGGGCTGGCTCATCCTGGGGTCTCTACTTCTTATTGTAAGTGTGTTTGTTAATCCCAATGCTAACCTGCATTGGATGTGTTGCACTAATTCCACTTTTCTCCTCCACTTTACAGTTATAATGCAATTAAAGGTTACATGGAAAACAACAGCAATCAGGCTCTCGGTCCTGGCCGGCACATGTTGGCCGCAGCCGAAGCTGGTAATTTTATAAGCTATGTTAGCTTTGTCTTTTGGTAGGGGCCTGAAATCGATATTTGCTCCCTTTTGCCGCTTAAGTGGCTACTCGCAGATTTCCTACCAGTGTGTTTCCCACCAGAAGTCGGTTTTTGTCCCGAGTAAAAGCGAGCGAATATTTACATAGCAAAAAAGTTGCACTCTGTACGCATATCCGTCGAGTGGTTTACCAGTAAAAGATGATAATATATGAATTAAACATTACCTTAATTAATTCATCGATCAGTATTGTACAATAGAATGCGTGCTTCGCGATATAATTTTAAATATGTTCCCGTAAAAACTCTGCACTCGGCAAAACATGCATATGTGTATCTGGGTACTCTCCACTAAATTAGTAAGATCTTCGGCGAAAGACTCTGGGAATAGAAATATTGGTACTTTCCGGTTATCTCGACCTCACTTTTCGGTTATGTGGACCTCATAAAATTCATTTTAACCTAACCAAACG